>CATIWF010087753.1:0-102234 GCA_949630135.1 Balakata baccata
TATATGTGCTAGATAATTTCTGAGTTGTATACCCAGTCTTTGAGTCTATATAGCCCTTCGTGTCTAGTTACAACATTTCTTTATTATTTGCATCTAATGTGAAATTATTTGTTTCAGGGTCGGGAACGGTTAGGAGATACACCACTCTTTGTTCTTCTGAAGCTTTGATCAAAATGACAAACATGAAATCTGAAGATTCAGCGAAGGGAACTTGATTGGTAATAAAGGAATAGACGCCGTACATGGCACTCTTTTATTTTTTGGTAGATTGCATTATTCTCTAATTTAAGATTGTTGTTGGCTTTATGCTTGCGTGGGTTTGCACCTTTTTGAGAGTAGATGGGATTTGCTTGCATCAAATTTCATATTTCCCCTACTAAGTAATTCATCTTGGTGGGTGGAATAAGGACATCAGAAAAATGGGGGCAATAGATGCATAGACACCCATCCACCTTTCCTGTTGGCCTGTATGCTTTTCTATGTCCGGTCCATTTATATCATTATGGATACAACAGAGTGTGTATGTCATTTAATTGTTAATGTGCTTGAAGCTGAATTCTTCATTTATAGAGTAAATTGTTTGTTTTTGTTTATTTCTCACACCAAATTGGAGTTGATGAAAGTGGATTTGGAAGAATGGTTCTCTATTTCTCAAAACAGAAAATCCAAATAACAAAATTTCTAGGGGCTGGATTTCAATATTACTATTTTCATTCATGCTTGTTGGGAAGTAGGGGTTGGATTCATAAGAGCCGAGGGGTGAAATTGTTATATTTAAGTAATTGAGCTTACCAACGAAATAACTCTTGAATATGTTGCTGAATTGATAATGAATTCCAAAAGATACTAACATGGCTGTCTTAAACTGTGTTATTCCCACTAGGAACACATTTAGTTAAGAGTTATTAGGGGAATCATAGATTCTTCAGGGAATCATAGATTCTTCAGGTTGAGTTTAGACTTTAGAGCACTGTGGTATTCTGCCTGAATTCTCCTGTCATAGGTTGAAGTTATGGGCTAAATAAAGAGGAAATTTCATCATTTACCGAAATTGAAATATTTTTTTTTTCATATTTATCTTCAATTTTTTTTTATCAGTATCAAAATTTTTTATTTTTACTGAATTGTTTATCTTCTCTGAGATCCATCATCGCAGACTTTTCAATTCTTCTTTCGATCTCGTTTTCATTTCATCTACTGCAAATCCAATAACGATTTTATTTCTAATCTCGCTATTCTCCTCCTTTTTGTTTCTTCGAATAACAGAAAAATTAACAATGAGATTTATGATGATGCTGCAATTATTTTTGAGATTTGGTTTTTACTTTAAGTTCGATGAGTTTGTTAGGCTGCTCTAAGAAGAAGTTTTGAGATTGAGTTTGTTTAATTATTTTTTTATTAGTTTTATTGCAGTGTTATTGATTTTTTTTTAGTGAAAATCATTAAGATATCATCAATGTATACCCAAAGTATGTGTAAGGTATACCAGAGATATTCTTATAAAATTTTCAAAAATATACTGAAATATTTCCAAAATATATACAAGATATTCCCAGAGAATTCTCAATAAATTTCTAAAGTATCTCCAAGATATACCAAATGTATGTTTGAGGTATACTAGACTTTATAGTCTTTTATTCACAGCTGTTTTAGACTAGAGGTATCTCTATGATAAACTCAAAGTATGTCTAATATATACTGAACTTTATATAGCCTTTGTTCGCAGCTAGTTTAGGCCTAAGGTATTCTCAAAATATGCCCAAAGTATACTGGACTTTATAGCTTTTTGTTCACAACTGTTTTAGGCCAAAGGTATTTCCAAGATATATTCAAAGTATATAGATTTTATATAGCCTTTATTCACAGTTGTTTTAGGCCAAAAGTATTGTCAAGATATACTCAAGGTATACCGCACTTTATATAGTTTTTGTTCACAGCTGTTTTAGACTAAAAGTATTTTCAAGATATATCCAAGATATACCTGAGGTATACCAGACTTTATAGTCTTTGTTCACAAATGTTTTAGGCCAAAGGTTCTATGATATACTCAAGGTATGTCTAAGGTATATTAGACTTTATAGCTTTTGTTCACAACTGTTTTAGGTCCAAGGTATTCCCATGGAATTTCCAAAGGTATACTCAAGGTATTCATAAGATACCTCCAAGATATACCAAACTATTTTTGTTTGAGAATTTTGTGATGTTTTAAATTTTGATTGAATTCTATTATTTTTTGTTGGACAGATGGCGCACCAAGAAAGCGCTCTCAATATGAGAGCTTCTTGGACATCTAATATCTGCTCAATTGTAAGGTAATTGTAAGGCTTTTTAAAGATGTTGACATTTTTTTCTATGCTTTTGGAGAGCATGAAGCCCAAAAGACAACTCAAGAGGCTACAAGGAAGCGTGCAAGGATCTCCATAGGAGGAAAAAACTTAAGTGCATCAGAAATCCTTCCATCACCACCTTTTCAACCACATCAAATCACCTTGTATAGTCTTTATGACTTTCAAATGCAATCTTTCAACACTATGAAGAATATGATGCAACACATTCATTTGGATATTCAAAGCATGCAAAAGCAACTCAATCTTAATGTATGCATTCATAACTTTAAATAAGTCTCATCATTTGAGAGGAAGCAAGACATTCGTGAAGAAGAAAAGAGTAGCGAAAAGGAAGCAAGTGATGGAGAAGGAGATGCATAACTTGTCTTTTTCTCTCTCTCAATTTTTAGGCTAAGTACCCTAAGGTTAACATTCTTCTTCTTCTTCTTTAATAATTAATTCTTTGTATTCTGATTTTTTTTATTGGTGAAAATTAGACTATGATATGCTTAAGGTATGCCAAAGATATACCGTTTGAATATATTTTTAGGTGATTTTGAGATTTATATATTATTGTAATCTTATAAAATTGTTTTCAATAAAATTGAAAAAAACTTTGAGCATCTGTAGAAATGTATATCGGTATCTAATTTTCAACATTTCGTAAAATTCCCTAAATAAAAGCTCTACTCTTGCTCCACAAGCCCAAAAATAAAAAGTAATGAAACTTCCTATTATTTGGAGAATTTTTCAAAAATCCTAAAAAATTTTTAAAATATTACATTGCCTCCATTTAAAATTTTTTTCAAGACAACTAAAGCATCTAAAAAATATTTGAAAAATGTCTAAACTCAAAAAATCACTTCAAAATATACCAAAAAATACATATTTGTATATCTCCAATATATTTTAGGTATATCTTGATTTAATACCCTAAGAAATGTCTTGGATATACTTTGAAAATTTCTCAAGAATTTCTTAGGTATATCTTAGATATTTTTTAAGAATACATCAGTTATACTTGGAGAATATATTGAATATACCTTTAAAATATTTTAAAAATACATTGGATATATATTGAAAATATCTTAATAATTAAAAAAAAGTAGAAGAAGAATTAATTAATTATTCCGGCTAATGTTAAGTGGAGAAACTCCATAATATTATCCTCTGTAGTCTGGATAGAGCTCAAAACACAAGTATATGCTCCAAATTATAGTAAAAAAACAAGCAAGTCATAATCCAAATAATCAAAACAATTTCTTTTGATTAATTGAAATATTCATGAAATAATGCGAAAAGAAAAAAGAAATAAAGGAGAAGAAAATTTTTTTCTTCTTTCCTTTCCGTTAATTTTGTCTCGGCAATTGAAGCAAGTGTATGTAGAAGAACCAATAATCAGTCTTCAAACGAAATTTGCATACAGATAAGTTCGATTCACACGAAGGGAAATGTCATTCAATGAATTGAAACAGTAAAATTAACTTGAAGAAAACTTAAAAAAAAAAAACAATTATTCAGAGAAGAAGATAATTACTTCTATAATTGAACGGAGATTAAGAGTTTCAAGGAAAGAGAAATTCAAGGGTTGAAGAAATGCTTATCTGAATTTGTCATCTTCAACCATCGAGAAATTTGCCGATGGAACTAAAACGTCATTGTCGCTGTCTGTTCTTCAGAAATTCCAGCTTTCAGTTTTCGGTGGAAACCAAATCTCGAGTTTTATGAGTTTGTTAATTCCTGTAAATCATCTGTATCGTCTTCTTCTTCGTCATCATCGTCCTCATTAATGTTTACTTTTAGCTCCAAGCTGACTGACAGTTAACGGAATCAAATGAAAAGAGAAGGAAAAAAAACGGTAGAAAAGAAAATTTTTTGGTAACATTAAAAAGATATAAACCTGTCACTAATTATATAAAAAAAGAAAAAAAGTTAAACCTAGATAAATGGTGAAATTTACTTTATTAGTACAAGCCCAAATTCATTTAATTTGACTTTTTAAAAGTTAAAAAATCTTATATATTCTGTTTGCTTTTTATCTCCATTTTTTTGTAACCTTAAAAGTTAAAAGTAGAAAGTAAAAGAAATTATTCTTTTGTTCTTGAAAAATATCATTATTCTTTTGTTATTGAAAAATATCTGTTTAGCAATAAAAAAAATTGAGAAAAGTACACCGAATATTCCTTTTCTTAATAAAAATATTTTTTAATTTCTATTTTGTAGTTTGGACTTTTCAACTCTCTTCTTGAATATAAATATATTTTTACTCTTTTTCAATAATTGGCAGTTTTAGTCACTTCCATAACTTTATTCATTTAAATCCTATATTTTCTCTTTATTTTTTTTTTTGACCTTAATCTAAATTTCTTTCTCACCACTTTATTACATTATTATATTTGAATATCAATTACAAAATTATAAACTTTTTGAAATAAATGAGATTTATTAAAGTTTAGTATCAAATACTTGTCATATATTTTTAATGTATATTTATTAATTTTGGACAACACATAAATATCTTTGTAAAAAAAAAAATAAAGATTTACAAAACATATACTATATATATATAATACTATTGATATATATACATATCATATATACTTATCATATATTCAATAATTTTGAACAACACAAATATATTTATCAAAAAACAAACACTGATATATATATATATATAAGGTAATTTTCATGAGTGAGAAGATTGTAGAGTATATGAACAATAGTTGTGTGATAAATATGAGTGATTGTGGCATTTAAAAATTCTAATATTAATGAGAAAATTTGCAATGAATGAAAATAATATATCTTTCCTGAAATGAGATTCTTAATTTGTGAGATTCAGGATTTGAAAATGATATGATCCAACAACTACTATATAATAAAAATATGGTATGACATAAAATTGAGAATTTTTTTCTCTAAAAATTAATTTAAGTAGTTTTTAATTTGTGATGTATAAAAGATATTATATATATAGAAAGTAGTCGTTGTGTCCATTTCTCTAAAAAAATTTGTTCGAGCTCTGGTACCACAAATCTTAATTACTGAATAATTGAAAAAAAAAGTTATACCAAGTAAATTCACACATGAGAAAAAGGTAAAGAAACATCTCTTATGCATATAATTTGGACTTCCATTTTTGGAAAACCACTCACTGTGTTATATATATATATATACAAATTAATCTATAAATTATATAATATTGAGCGAGTTACTCCTTGAACTTTAATTCAATATAAATTAACTCTCAAATTTTAAATTCAGTGTAATTAGACTCCTTAAACTAGAATAGTGAGATAACTCGGTTTGGTGAATAATGATTCGCTCTATAGGGTACAATTCAATAGCTAATTTACACTAATTCAAAGTTGAAGGAGTAACTTGTTTTATAGGATATACTTATATGACTAATTTGCATATTTGGCCAATCATATATAATCATAGTATAGTGTATATAAAAGTGAAAATAGAGGAGACATGTAAATTTACCAAAAAGTCAATATGATTTGTATTAGTTAATTGGATTAATTTTATCATTTAATAATTTAATTTATTAGTAATATTATTAATAATTCACTAATTATAAAAAAAATTCTATTAGGACAAGATAGTTATATTTTATATATAAAAGATATATAACTAATATTAAAAAGAAAGAAAAAAATAATTTAATAAAAAATATTAGAAAGACACAATAAAAAAATTATAATATATAAGATTATTTATATATAGTAAATGAATTAATAACCATAATGGGTAAAATAATTAATAAGCCATATAATTTAACGTTATTTTTTTATATATAATATAATATAAAAATCAAATATAATTAATAACTATTAATATTAAATTAAATGTGACTTAATTACATGATAATTAAAAGTAACTAAAATTAATTTACCAATATTATTATTATTATTATTTACTTAATAATAATGAATCCAATTTTTAAAAACCACTTGCATCCAATTATTAATTTGAAATAAATATACACTCACATAATTCACTATGAATAAAATAATATAATAAGATGAAATAAATTAATGAAAAAATAAAAAAAAATTATATATAAACCAAATGATGATTAATAACGAGTCTAATATCTAATAATTACATGCAAGATATGTTAATGAAAAACTAGTCATAATATATATGAATAGATGGAACAAATAAAATGACAGTAAAATATTTACTATATTTATTTTTTATATGACTCTTACTAATGGACAAATTAATAATTTGATAAAATTTGATATAAATATTCACTTTTATAATTCACTATAAATGAAATATCATAATAAGATGAAATAAATTAATAAAAAAATATATAAAAACTAAATGATGATTAATGACGAGTTTAACATCTAATAATCACATGTAGCATTTACTATGGGCTTGTTTGGAAAAAATTCTTTTTAGAAAAAATTTTATATTTTTAATTTTTTTTAGTTTTGAAAACTGATTTTAGTAGAAACAGGTAAGTTGATGTTTTTTCTAAAACCATATTTAAAAAAAAATCAATCAATTACATCAAAAAAATTAAAAAGCTTCTTTTAAGACACTCAACAAGAATCTCAAACACCTCATATATCTATTATATATATAATTCTTAATAATGAAAATTGAGATAAACATGTTTTCCTATAATTCACTATGGATAAAATATCATAATAAAATTAAACAAATTAATAAAAAACAAAAAAAATTATATAAAAATCAAATAATGATTAATTTTGAGTCCAATAGCTAATAATTACGTGCAAGATATGTTAATGAAAAACTAATATATAAAATACATCTATTTTATATATAATTCTTAATAATAAACAAAATAGTAATTTGGGAAGACTTTTTTATTTACTGTGAATAAAATAATATAAAATATGAAATAAACATACACTCATAACTATAAATAAAATACTACATTATTATGAATAAAGTTACACTACTAGTTAAAGTACAAAGTATAACATATTAATTATTAAATTTAAAATAAATATGTACTCTTATCCCAAATATTATAGACATTAATTAGTTAATTAACATTCTAAATAAAATAAAACAAATTAATAAAAAAATTATGAAAATCAAATGATAATTAATAACAACTCTAATATCTAATAATCACATATAACGCACGTTAATATTAAAATGAAAATAGAAAAACATACAAAATAACCATAAAATACTTACTACTTATATTTTATATATGACTCTTAATAATGGATAAATTTGTAATTTGAGTGACAGATAAAATAACTGTAAAGTACTTATTACCTCTATTTTATATATGACTGTTAATAATGAATAAATTAGTAATCTTTAATTAATATCTAATAATTATATATAATCTACGTTAATAAAAACTATATATATATATATATATAATTTAATACTTTTGCCAACTCAAACAAGAAAACAACATTTGAGCAGTCTGTTTGACTTGTCTGTTGGAAGTGGTCCTAGTATTTCTTCTCTCATTAATTAATAATGTTTAATTAACTGCGGAAATTATTTTCATGTTTCCATGAACAAGCTATTTTTTTTTTATCAAATTATAAATATTTTTAACTAGTTAATTATGACTATATATTGAAATTAATTTTATTCGTATCCAGTAGAACTTTAAGGATGATAAAGCATTTTCTCGTGAATTTTAAAATCTGATAATAAAAGTTTAAATTCGAAATTTTTGGTTAAACAGTTATTCAAGTTAAAGATATATGTATGTCAAATTACATATATTATTGCCATCCCTTATTGTATATATATATATATATATACATGTCGTATATTGATAAGTTTTAACTTTTAGGAAAAGTTTTGATATTGCCCTTAATTTATAGGCCTATATTACAAAATATCATAAAAGCATTGACTTAATATATATAATTAAAAAAAACATTGACTTATGCTATATAATTAATTATATTTATATACCTAAAAGATAATTTTATTTTTCCTGTTGAGAAAATAACAATTTTATATTGCTGGTGCTGCTATACTTTACAAGTATGAACTAATTAAAATTTATGCATCTTGTGAAAGAGTTGAAGTGTTTATTGTTCAAATCAATATAAAGGTTCAGATTCAAGTGCCTTTTATTTCAATAAACCATAATTTTCGCACTTAATTTGGAAAAATTAATATTATTTATTCCAATTTA
This sequence comes from Balakata baccata, assembly GCA_949630135.1. Classification (NCBI taxonomy): domain Eukaryota; kingdom Viridiplantae; phylum Streptophyta; class Magnoliopsida; order Malpighiales; family Euphorbiaceae; genus Balakata; species Balakata baccata. Next base: position 8,494 of record CATIWF010087753.1, read on the forward strand.
TATATGCCAATATATTTTAAAGCTAGTTATGGTTCTTAGTTATAACAGAGAATGTTTTGAGTTCATATCTTATCGCTATTATTTTAGTGGAAAATTGTAAGATGCGAATTTTTTCTACGAACTGAATTATGATAAGAGGATTAAATTATGTGTAATCGTAGTTTTTATATGCTAAACCACAGCCACCCAGCCAATGAATACTACTAAATAATCTGTATGATATTTGTTTGAAACACAACAGAACAATGCTTTTGCTGTCCTATTGACTTTGAAATTTGCTGTCATCTCTTTGTAATTAATTCCTAATTAACGTAATAATTAAATGAGGTTTTTTCTTTCTTTCTTTTTTTTTTTTTAAATATCGCTTATCATTCCATAACGTAACCGACTGATCTATGAGGATATACAATTAGTTCGTACATGTGTTTTCCATGAATTAATAGTACATGTATACTCTCCCTAAGCTGATTTAGTTAAAAATACCAATAAAAAAAACTAGTGTCAGTATCTTTTGGATATTACTCTCTTTATCCGAAAAATATAGGCTTTTATATATATATATATATTTCACATATTAAGAATATTAGTTAGTTTAACTAAATTAATAATTTTTGCTTAATATTTTTCAAAAATACCTCCATTTGTTATTATGATGAAAATAACTATTTCATCTTTTTTACTGCAAGATTCAAATTAATACTCATGAAAATATCAATAAATTTCAAGAGTTATTTTAAAGTAAGAATTAAAAAAATTTAGATTCCAATAATAATAATAATGATTAATTGATGAATATATGGTAGTGATATAACAATAATGGAATATATAAATAAAAATATATTTGTAATTGAATAAAATAACTACTCATTCCGTTCGGAAAAATAGACCTAGTTCTATTTTTACACATATCGAAAAAATTAGTTAATTTAATTATATTAATAATTTTTATTTGATATTTTTCAAAAATACCTTTCATTTATTATTATCTTGAAAATAACTGTTTGATATTTTTAATGCAAAACTCAAATTAATTTTCATGTAGATGCCAATTAATTTAAAGAATTATTTAAAGCAAAAGTTGAAAAAAATAAATAAACATTTAGGTATATTTAATAAGGATATATATAAATAATGATATATTTGCAATTGAACAAAATAACTATACTTAAAAAAAGATAAGTGATCTATAATTTTGGACGGTAAAAAAATGCATTCATTTAATTATTATTTTGAAAATAACCATTTGATATTTTTAATACAAGACTCAAATTAATATTTATATAGATGTCAATCAATTCAAAAAATTATTTAAAGCAAGAGTTGAAAAAATAAATAGTCATTTAAGTATATTTAATAAAAGTATATATAAATAAGAGTATATTTATAATTAAATAAAATAACTATACTTAAAAAAAATAAATGACATAATTTTAGATAATTAAAATGAAAAATAAATATATCTTTTTCAAACAGATAAAATAATATAATTAAATAATATACTTTAAAAACGAAAAGTAATTTATAATTTTGGATGATAAAAAAAAAGATAGTGAACCAATTTTTTGGAATGGAAAGAGTATTTTTTTTATTACCTTCTTTCTTTTTGGAATACGGCCTATTTATTTTTTCTCAGAAGGAAACATTAATCCTTATTTAATGAAATTATTAAGATAGCTGATTATTGAGCTTGTGTTGTTTAATTTTCAGGAGCTTTCAAATTAAATTAACAAATAAAAACTCCAGTCATCTTAATTTATAATTACAATAATTTACATTATTTAAATTTTTTTTTTATGTGTAGCAAAATTTCAATATCAATATTATAGGAGACACATGTTTTGATAAGGAATAAAGAATTAAGCAGAGAGAAGTGACTTCTCCTTGGATGGAAAGGTTATCACAGGTTGGTGGACATGACATTTCATCCTGTAAGAAGTTATATTTACTTATTTTAGGAAGGGCTTTTTTCATTTTTAATTATTTTCATTTTCCTTTCCTTAATTAGCAATAATTAATTATAAAGAATTAATAAATAGAGCCTCCTTATCATTTTTAATTATCATTAATAACGTACCCAAAAAAGAAAAGAAAAAAAGCAGAACGGATCTATAATTTATGTTCAATGGGAGAAAATTTAATTCTATAAATAATAAAGGAAAAAGTTCAAAAAAACCTACATATAGTTTTACACTTTACAATTTAAAGTACGATAATTTTTTGGACAAAAAAGTCTTAAAATCTATACCATCGATAAATTTAAGTTTTTTAATCATAATAATGTTAAAATTTTTTTTATTAATGCTAATGTGTAACGAAATAAGCATTACATATTAGCATCAGCTCAGCGTTTTTTAATATTATTATGCCAAAAAAAATATAAATTTACTAGTAGGTCAAATTACAAAAAATTTTTTGATTCGAAAAAAATCTCATACTTAAAATTGTAAAAATGTAAAACTATAGATATGTTTTTAAAATCTTCCCCAATAATAAATTAAAAATTTTATAAAAATAAATGATGTATAAAAAATACAAATTATTTTGTAATCTGCATTAGTAAGCAATACAAGACTTTTAAACATGGAAAAAAAAATATATCTTATAAATTTCATCATTAAAAAGCGACTTTTAAAAAATATCCTATACAATATTAAAGTAAAAATTCTTATAAAAATTAATTTTTGGTACTCTAAAAAAATGTAAAAAAATAAATAAATAATTATATAAATATTAAATATTATTTACAAATATATGACATTAAAATTAAAACTACCAAATAATATTAATAAATTATCAAAGTAAAAAAGTTATAGAATTGATTAGAGAGGAAAAAAAGAAAGAAAGAGAGAATAAAAAATGAAGAAAGAAGAAAAAAATTTTAAATAAAAAAAAGAGAAAAAATAAAGGGTAGATTAACAAAAAAATTTTGAACTTTGCATTTTATCACAGTTATATCTAATTCTTTAAAAATTTGAGTTTAATTATATGTAATTTAAGTTTTATAACAAATTTTGTCTCGGAATGATTAAACCTCACTCAAAACCTATATGATGATAACGTGGAAAAATATAAAAAATATTAAAAAATGATGTGACATATATATTGGATCTAATATGAAAAAAATTATCATATGGTCATTTGCATTAAAAGAGTGTTATTTTGCACAGTTTAAAATCCAATTTGAAATTCTTTATTTAGAAATTTTGCGAATTTATTCTCAATATTAGATAAATATAATTTAAGATTGCCACAGAAATATACCCAAAATCGACTATTTCAGCATAAAAAAATTTTAAATTAGATTTTACACTGTGTAAAACGGCGCTCGTTTTTGTACGTATGGTAATTTTTTTTCCATATCAGATACATTATATATGTCACATCATTTTTAAATGTTTTTTATGTTTTTCAAGCTATCACCTCTTATACTCAGAGTGAAATCTAATCTATTCGAGATAAGATATGTTACATAATCTAAAATATATATAATTAAATTCAAATTTTAAAAAAATTGAATGTTATCCATACAAAAAATTTCTAAAGATTAAAAGGGATTAGAAAATATTTTTGAAGCTATGGGACCAAGTGCCCCAATTGTCCCTCACCCGTATCAGAAAAAAGATGACTTCATTAATATAGGAGGTTTCGGGTGAGAATAAAGAAACAAAACATGGGACCAATTGAGGCAAATTCAATTATACACTTATCATGAAATAATCGTAACTAAGAAAAGAGACTGTAGGACTACATTCACTTGAAGAGGACTTTAAAAATATATGTAATAGTATGTAAATTTATATTATTTTTTAAAATTTGTTATTTCATAAAAAATATTATAAGCTGATTTTTGCATCATAGAATTATATTTTTGGCTTTTTTTCCCCCTTTATATGGACTTATAGTTTTTTGACCCCTTACTCTGTTACATTGGAAGGTCATCAGTTTAATACATAACATCTACAATATCATGTACTAAATAAAAAAAAAACATGGAACCCTGAAGAAATTGGAGCGATAAAGATTTCCTCTTCCTCGAATAGAAATGTTCAAATTTGAGATCTGAATATATAACTAACATTTGAATATTAGGAAATAAGCCTATCATTGGGAGGTGCATAAATTAATTTAACACTGTTAATCTACGCAAGTGTTAATTAAACTTTAATGTACCTATGCTACTAGTTAGTAGTTACTAATATCCAATTTCTTATTTTCTTTTCCCTATTAAAAATTTAATTAAATTAATTAATCTGGTTGAAGTATATATAACTATATATTGTTTCAGAATCATTAAATAGAAAGAAAGTGAAGAGAAAACATTAGAGATGAGGGGACTAATGATACAAAATCTTTTAATTGTTGTAATTTACTATCAAAATATTTAGAAATATTATAATTTGGTACTTAAGTCAAAATTTCAGTAAAAAAGATAATGTTGCATGTTGACCGACTGATGTAACATGTGAATAGACTGATATATTATTTTATTTTATTTTATTGAAATTTTGATTTGAATATCAAATTGTAATATTTTCGAAAATTTTGATACTAAATTATAATAATTAAAAATTTTGGCACGAATGTGATAAAATTTAGTATTATTTGTATATTTATGGGAGAGGAGGGCAAAGGCAGATAGGTAGGAGAGATTTCTGAATTTATAATTAAAATTAAAAGCCACAAATACACGTGGCTGAATACTGGAAAGTTACGTGGTCCTAACTGGTTGGATAAGACAGAATTATATATATGTAAATAAATTAGGTTGGTATAAAGTTTGATGATAAATATAGGACAGAAATAGCTGTCATTCTATGCTTTTTTTTTTTTTTTGGGTACATACGTTTTTTTCTAGTTAATGGTTAATATTTGACAAACCCTAAAATATTAATCGTGCAAGGCCGAACCCTTAAAACGACGAATAAAATCAGATATCTGTGTAGTTTTTGATCCCTTCCCTCACTAAGATTTTATTCTGCTTCAATGGCCGGTGCAGATTTTGGAAAAGTACACATAATACAACTAATATATATATATATATATATATATGAACTGTATACTAAGAAACCTGTCATTTTATGACTCGTGGAAAGAAGGCGGGAAGATCGCCGGAATCTGAGGGGCCAAAGGGCTTGTTCTTATGGCTTGGTTCAGGTAATCTTAGCGGGTTACCGTCAGACTTTGGAGCCAATATATAGCTTTTCTAGGTGCAATATGCTTTTCCCGATTTTTTCCCTTATTAAAGTTTGATATGTTGTTATAGTTTATATTTTTTTTAGAAACCACATGTGTCTTAATCTTACCGGACGATAAAATAATTACACAAAAATTTTAAAATAGTTACATACTCAGTATTTGAATTCGAAATTTTTTATTAAAATTTTTTATCAATTTATCTATACTTTCTTTTAGGTATAGTGTATATACTTTTTAATTGCATATGTAGAGTACTTTTTTTTTTTAACCTATAAATTTAGTGAATTGAAAAGGTTAATATGCTATTAAAATAATATGATTAAATTATCATATATACAAATATTATATTGTTAGTATTTTACCAAAATAAGTAAATAACGGAATGTTATACAACATATGTTAAACCACATTTAATAATTTGACTCTATTTTACCTTTTCTTCTCCTAATGTGAGGGACGTACGCTATTGGGTTGGGGTTTTTTTTTTGTTACTTGGATTCATTATTAGTCAAATGCTTAATTGTTTTATAAGCATAAATTTAAACCTCGTTATACTCTCCTTTTTTAAGGAAATTAGATAAATTTTTAGGTAATATACATTTAATTATTTTATTTTTATCTTCATATTAAATTGCATGTCATTACAGATGACGTATAGATGCGTTCTAACAAAAAAATTTCTCAAGAAATTAGTTGTATGACATTATTCAAGTTACTTAGGTTTTATGAATAAATTACACATCATATTTACAATAAAATTAATTATGACTCAAATCATTTTATAATATCTGTCGCTTTTGAAAAAGAATTCAAATTCCATTTATCCGTTGTTTTATATTATAAATGAAAATTAAAATTTTTTTTATCTAAATTTACCCTTATAATCATCAATTGCATTAATTAATGTTTATAGATCAAACAAACTAATTAATGATTTTTTAATTATAGTGAAATCACTGCATACAGTTGGAATAGAAAGTAATAAATTTTATTCAAATTACAGACCAACTTTAAGTCCACTCCATTTACATGTATATGCTTAATTTGAACGAACTAAATCAAATCCGAGTGTGTTAATAATTACTCAGTGAGACTGCATAGAAATAATGGAAAATTTACTTGAATGTACTGTCAATATTGATGACAAAGAAACTCAAACAGAGTGAAAACAGAAGAAGAAACACCAGGTTTGAAGTTAACTAATAAAGCCGTAAGGGAGGAGACAACGACCGAGTTCGATGGTTAGCCTGTCGGGTTTCCGTGTTTTTTTCTTTTAAGACTTAATTATCTCCACGTTCCTGCAGGCCGTCCTAAGCCCCCTCTTTGTTTATCACTATTTCTAACAGAACACTATTTTCCCTTTACTTTATTCTACATGACTTCCCACGTTCTCACATTTTCTATTAATTATACTTCTTCTTACTTATATTGTTATTATTATCATTATTAATTAGTCTAATTAATCACAATTAGTCATCTCTCAATGATTGCTTTAAGACCCTCTTTCCCCTTTTCAACTAATTGTTATTTATCTTGTGCATATATAATTACGATAACATTATTTGATTAAGACTAATTAATAAAGTTTTATTGCTTTTCTTATATTTATTATCATCTTAGTTGTCCTTTGCCTGGTTTTGGGCCCACAGTGGACTCCTGAGTTCAGTTACAGAGAATTAGGACCTACACCAGACGAATGATTAATTCATTAATATACTAATCAAGTCAACTGCTTACTCACATTCTTCTGGAGGGCTGGGTATAAATACGTGCTCAGTTTTTGTTTGCTTCAAGCACAACCAAGCTAGCTTTCCATTTCCAGTCTTACTAGCTAGCTATAGCTGCTTCTTCTTCTCCACAGGCTTAGCCTTCAGGTTTTTGAAAATGAATATGGAGACTTCACACGGAGCTTTTCCTAATGGAGAATGGGACTTCAGCAGAATCTTCTCCGCAGAAGATCTGCTTGATTTCAGTTCTGATCAGTTTCTCGGGCAGTTCTCATTTCCTGGCGAGAACGACGGGGGCCTTCATCACTTTACGAACCATTTAGCTTTCTTCCCAAATCTGGAAGCCAATTTGAACAATATGGGAGGAGCCAATGAGAGTCTGTTATTTTCCTGGAATAATGCTCTCAATCCTGATCAGTTGAATCATGTTTCTCAGGAAAATAGTAGCAGCAGTAACTGTAGCAGTAGTGGGTTGATTCCTTCTTCCAATCACCAAACCTTCTTCTTTAGCGATTCTTCTACCATGGATTTTTGTATCGTGGATGAGAACACTTCAAATTCGTTTGTTCCTGCGTTTCCTGAAATTTCAATGACTGAAGCTGTGTGCGTCAGTGAAAATGTGAGCAATTTTGATAATAATGTTGAATTACAGCTGAAAAGAAAGTTCGATATCCCATGGCCAGAATCAGAAGCCAATGCATCAGACACCATCAAGAAGAAAACTCGGGTTGCGAGAGATGTAAGTATGATTTCCTTAATTTCCTCAAAATAATTAATCAGTGACAATTTTCTCATATCAAATTACATGCTAAAACAGCAAATGCAGAAGAATGTGAAGGCAAGGAAAAACCAGAAATCAACTCCAAACAGCAAAGAATATGAAGAAGACAGAAATGGTGGACAAGAAGGACAAAGCTATTGCAGCTATAGTTCAGAGGAGGATAATGGCTCTCAGGATTCTAATGGAGGAGCCATTTCTGATTCTAAGATGTCTGAAACTCTCAAATCCAATGGAAAGCCTAGAGCCAGTCGAGGATCGGCTACTGATCCCCAGAGCCTTTATGCTCGGGTAATTAATTAACTAACCTTAACGCACAAAAGATTTCTTCAGATTCATTTAAATTAACATTCTATATTATATATATTAAAACATGCAGAAGAGAAGGGAGAGGATAAACGAGCGACTAAGAATATTACAGAACCTGGTTCCTAAAGGAACAAAGGTTGATATCAGTACGATGCTAGAGGAGGCAGTCCACTACGTAAAGTTCTTACAACTTCAGATCAAGGTTATTTATTACAAAAACTAGTTTCAGTTCTTGATAATTATCTGTTTTTTAATCTGAATTTAATTGCTAATCTGTTTTGTTTATGTTTGTAGCTCTTGAGCTCTGATGATCTCTGGATGTACGCGCCTATCGCTTATAATGGAATGGACATTGGCCTCAACCACAAGATCTCTAAGCTCCTATGATTTTCAAGGAATTTTCCATTACTTTAAATTAATTATTGTTAATTTATCAATACAAATAGAAAGAAATTTTTAGATATACGCGCTCTATCTTTTTTTTTTTCCTTAAAAAAAGAAAAAAATTCAAATAATGTTTTATCTGCTTATTAATGTCCAATTATACTATGTATATTTTCGACAGAGATAATCTTCAAAAAAATTGCAACATGTAATGAATATTTTCGACAGTTTCAACTACAAGCTGAGCAATGTTGAAATAAAGGGGAGAAAATGAAACATAAAATTTGGTCAGAAAATTAAGTCATCCCTCGATTAATTATAATTTTTAATATTTAATTTGTAAAAAAATATAAAAAATTACATTTTGGATGGTTAATTTCATCTATGAACTTTGCTCTTGTCGCAATAAAATCACAAAAAAATTTTCGTCTCAAGAAAGTTACTCAACTATATTTTTATTTTACTAAAGTTATTTCGGACCAATTTTCCGATTTAGATAACCGAAAAGCTATCGTGCCATTTGACATGTTACCAGAAGTCTGACATAACAATTGACGTGTCACCTAAAATTTGACACGGTAGCTGATGTGTCATCGGAAAACGGTTTGTAGTAACTTTAGTGAAACGAAAATATAATTTACTGATTTTTTTGGGACAAATAAAATTTTGTAATTTTATTGCAATAAAAACAAAGTTTTATAAATGAAATTAATCTCATTTTAGAGTTTCTAAATAAAATATGAATAAATATTAAAATTAAATTTAACTAGACTTAAATGGGAATCGATTAATTCTTAATCTATAAAATTTTAGTCCAATCGAATAATTTGGTATAATTTTTATAAATATACAGTTTAATTACATGTACAGTAATTTTTGTTTTTGGTACAAACAAGTACAGTAATCTTTAATTTCTGATCTCAAAAAACATACATATGAAATATGAATCTACAATTGGATATAGTATTGATTAAGTATTTCTAACATTTGCTCTAAAATTATTAGTATGGAAAAAATAAAAATAAATATTATTAAAAAAATAGAAAAGATAAAACAATATAATATGAAGAAAATAATTAGTATTGCATTAAAAAATTAAAATAGTTATTAGTATTTGTAAGAAATTTAGATGAAAATCTATAATTTGGATGAAATTAGGGTTTTAAAATTGATGAGTAGAGCTATATAAGATATTAGATTAATTGTATAAATGGTACTAAAATTTGTCATTTTGTTATAAATTGGTATTAAAATTTTTAATTATTATAAATCATTACTAAAATTTTTAAAAATATTGAAATATGATACATCAACTCAATTTTTTGTGTCAAAAAGTCTAGGTGGCATGCTACATTATATAAGCTTTATGTCAATATTTCTACTATAAAAAATAACTACTAAAAATGACTCTGCTTAAGAGTTTTAGAAAGAAAAAAAATATATCATTTTAAATTCTTAAATGTTGTCATATTTAATGGTTATTTGTATTGGTGTAAATTCTAATATGGAGGCATGTATAGCACCCAAATTTGAATTGAGATATCAATTTACAATATTGCTCTGAAAATTTTAGTACTGATATGTACATTACATAAACTTTATGTCAATATTTCTACTATAAAAAATAACTACACTCTGCTTAAGAGTTTTAGAAAGAGAAAAAACATATCATTTTAAATTCTTAAATGTTGTCATATTCAATGGTTATTTGTATTGGTGTAAATCTAATATGGAGGCATGTATAGCACCCAAATTTGAATTGAGATATCAATTTATAATATTTCTCTTAAAATTTTAGTACTAATATGTAACCATTAAAGTATTGATTACAATTTACCAAAAGCTAAATTAAATAAAATTTTTAACTTTTGCACTTTATTACAAATTATATGATTATATCCAATTTTCAAAAAATTTAAACTTAATTATATGTACTTTAAGTTCTATAATAAATATTATATTGGATAGACTGAATCTCATTATTCCAAGTCTACATGGCGATAACCTGAAAAAATATTAAAAATATTAAAAAATGACATGATATACATAATTGATCAGATATAGAAAAAAATTATCGCATGCATAAAAATATCGTCGTTTTGTACAGTTCAAAATCTAATTTTAAATTTTTTTATGCTTGAAAAAATTAATTTTAAATGAGTTTCTGTAGCAATTTTAAATTGCAACTATTTAATATTGAGAATAAATTTGTAAAATTTTCAAATAAAAAATTTCAAATTAAAATTAAAACTAATAAAATTTATTACAAAACTTAAAAAATATAAAATTAAATTTAAATTTTTAAAGAATTAAATATATTATAATAAAGTGTAAAATTGAGAATATAATTTTTTTTTTTTATATAATTTAGCTTTTGAAAAAAAAAAGTATTGATAACGAATTATAATAAAATGAAAAATTTTAGTAGCATGTGTCCAATTAACCCATAAGATATTTACGTATAGACCGGGGACTGGGGACCGGCGACAGGGTTACTTATGTCATTATACCACCGGACTACGGGGTTGCCCCGCCACCTCCCAAACAAGGCGCCTCTCATCGTCATACGCAGCGCACCTGTCGCTGGAAAGCTAATTAGCTTGGATTGGAAGTTGAAACTTAAAAAGCGAAACCTGTATCTAGAATTTTGAGGGAAATCACTCTCACTCTGCTTCTGATTTCAACCGAAACTAAATTAACATGTCCCGCCGCAACTCTCAGTACAGCAATAAATCACAACATGAGTGGGGCAGCACCACCAATAACAAAGATTTCCCCAAGAAATTCGTTCCCAAAAATCAAAACCCTAATCCAAATCCCACGCTTTCCAATTCCCTTCGACAGTCGCTTCCAAAGCAACCGGATGGCGTCGACCCATCCTCGAGCGGTAATATTCGTGTAGCCTCCTCTAGTAGAGTCCGGATGGGGAATAACGGAGAATGGATATCGAACAGAACTGGAGCGGGACCTCAGTTTGTTGGCAACTTTGTGAACTACTTGCCACAGGATGAGGCGGTGGCTGCTGGGCTGAGCGCCGAGGAAGGAGGATTAGATCCAGTGGAGTCTCAGAGAGTTGTGGATCTTCTAAATAGGGAGTTGTCTCGGTTACTCAAGCTGAGCCCTAAAGAGTTCTGGAGAGAAGGTACTATTTTCCTATTTTGGTCAGTGTCTGTTTCTAGTTTCTTCGCATAGAAATGATTTGTTGTGGTTGGGTGCTTATTTATTTATTTAATCTAACTCAAATTACTATTGGTATATAATCGGCATAATTTTTGGTGGTTCTCTAAGTTTGGAGGATTTTAACTCGGTTTGGCTGATAGTCTTTTTTGTCATGAAATGGGAAGATTGTTGCGCGTAGCATCAAGGGAGAATGATAGTTGCTTCACTTAAGATATATTGGTCAGGGAATTCAAAGTAACTACCCGAGCATTATCTGTTAAGTATGGAAACAACATGAGATTTACCGACCAAACATAATATTATCCATCTGCTTCAACCAAAAGATTATCATTATTATTTCGTGCCCTTATTATAAGCGCATGAAAGTTGTTTATTATTTCTTTGTATTTGTTATTTTTTCTTTCTCCTTAGCATCATCATCATATATCCCTGGTTTATAGAGAGTATTTAGGTGGGAACATTTATTTATTGAATTGTTATTTTTGGAACGATATCTCTGTTTTACACTCATCCACATTTCTCAGTGGCTAGTGACATTTCTTTGCATGAGTTTCTGGATAGCTTCCTAAAATTCAGGAGTAGGTGGTATGACTTTCCACATCGTGGAGCTAAGGGCATTGTTGCAGGCGTTATTGTTGGAGAGCTTGAGCTAAGTCGCCGTGTTTTCATGGTATTGTATCGCATGTAGGTTCCTGTGCTTCATGTTAGACCTTTGTGTCTTTTTGATCATTTTCATTGTTTTATAAGATTTGATTTCAATGTTGAGTTTATTTCAGATCTTCCAATAGGGATCCAGGTGCTCGAGTTGCTGATACCCTTACTTCAAGAGATCATGCAGGTTGGTTATTCCACTTCAGTATTGTATATGTACACATTTTCCTCAAAAATAAAGGAAGTTATTTAGAATGGCAATAAAAGATGCAGTTCACCCCAAAATACTAAATGCTCTCCCTCCCCCCTTCTCAATTTGCTATTGCTAAGTGATCACAGAAGAATAAAAGGGCTTGAAGATACCCGTAAAGCTGCTTATTAGTTGTCTCATTGATCTTTTTTTAGCATTTTGTTCACTAATTCTGCATGTAGTTCTTTTGCAGGAAAAAAGGTTGCTTGACTTGCCTAAGTTGTTGGATATATGTGCCATATTTGGGCATGAAAATGAACAACTGACCCAGTTTCTGGTATGTGTGTATCATAGGCAGTCTCTATCTTAAGATAACCTTATTTCTCTCAGTTGTTCATAACTCATTTAGCTTTGCTATTCACTAGATGTACTCTCTACAGTATAGATTTACTGATTCTGAACTCTGTTTGCAACTGGTTTGAGATGCTTAAATTTGCCTTCTCCTTTTTAAAGCAGTAGCCCTTGGTTTTTATTATTAGGGGTATTTGTTTGTTTTTGATTGCCAACTGTAGTTCTTGTTGAAGATAAAATTAATGATGGTGTCAGTAAAAGACCTAGTAATTTTCAAATTAGGCAAAGGAGAATTTGACTAAATATTGTCACTTTTCCAGACATGAGACACATTACAAATGAGATTGTTAATAGGAGATATTCCCAAAACATGTTTTTCTTTTGGTAGTCAACAGGTTTTTTGTTGATTGGCCTGTATAATTACAATTAATCTTAAGATTACTCAACTTGTTAATATTTTAAAGTACTGAAATTTGCCTTGATTGAATTTAAATAAATTCTCTTCGAGTTTGTATCACATTATCACTTGACTATAAAAAAAGAAAATGTTAGGAAGATATCTTCTTGCTGCCCTTATGTGCTGGTTAATTGCACATGTAACTTTGTATTACTTTCATTTAAATGACCAAACTTTTTTTTGTGATACAAAAATAATTAAACTTAATTTTCATTGCATAAAAATCACTTTCGTACTGTAGGCTGCCCGCATGCTGAGACACATCACTGTCACCTCACTGCCATGTAAGCGACACGTAAGTATCTGAGCAACCAACTAACCGAAAGTGATTTTGTGCAATGAAAATTAAGTTCAGTTATTTTTGTGTCACAAAAAAAAGTTTGGTCATTTAAATAAAAGTAACACAAAGTTTAGTGACCATGAGTGCAATTAACGCCTTATGCTCCATCAGAACTGGTTTTTTTTTTTTTTGCTGCCTTATACTGTTATAGAGTTTATATGATATTTTTTGTTTTTTTGTTTTTCTCAAGTAGTGTTATTTAATAATTTAAGTGACTCATAAGATGGATAGATGTCAATATTGACATTTTAGGAGATGGATATTGTTGATATCTCAAATATGCGTGTGAACATGCTCTCATGAGGAAATCCCCCTTGTGCCTTTAGTTGAATTTAAATGCTATTTTTCCTTTTTTTTTTTTTTGGTTCTCCAGGTTGCAAATGCTTTGAAAGCCCAGCCTGGGATTTATGATAACTTTATTGCTATAACAATTCATTTTCTGGGTATCTTTCACACAATGCATCAACGTTGCACCTCATCTTTGGAGGTAAGGTTTTCAGTTCATAAAGATGTCCTTTTCTTCCTCTTGGATCTTGTGTTAAATTGATAATACAGTAATGCAGATATGTTATAAAAGGAATATCTCCATTTATTCATCATAGTTTTCTAGACAGATTTTGAACATTCTGTTGTTATAATAATATTGAACATTTCATGAATCATGCTGGTTTATGTTATTCTCTACTGACTTAGTTTACTTTCAGCTTCCTTGTAAATGAAATTCCTGAACCGATCCATTTCATTGGGTCTGTTACTTTGCTTCTTTTTTTGAAGGATCTATCAAACTATTTATATTCTTTTTCCTGATTTGTACAACATATTAAGTTATATATCGCTTTAATTCTTGATATTAAACCTGCAGAAGCCTGTAATACAGAATCCTCCCCTTATTTTTAGTGTGATTGGTAGTAGCCTTTGTGCTCTTATTTTCGAGGGTACCTTCTTAGAAGCTATATCTCCATTATCTTTTCCTCATATATAAGCAACTCTAGACAATGTGCTGTTAATTGTGAAAATAAGACAATTTAGGAAAAATGAAGCTTTGAACTCAAAGTTCATTATTAAAATATTTGTGTGTGTGTGTGTTCGTTCTTGGGCTAACTGCTGATTTCCTGTTTCAGTATTATGGCATTTAAGCATACATGTCTTGTTTAAACCATGATAATTTTTCCTTGTGGCATTATATTAGGTATTATTTTCCTCTGGAAGCCATGAAGACGTTGGATTTAGTTCACTTCATCATGATTTCCTAGAAGTGAGTTGTTTTCAATGGTTTCTTTGGTAAATTAATGCACCTCTATTTTCTTTGTACTTTGTTCTTCCTGCTCATCAATTTCTCCCTTTTGTTTGTCTTAGATGTATAAGAAAATAGATGGTGTGTTTGTATGTATGGTCAAATCAATTTCATCTTAAAGATTGCCATGCAATAAGTTATTTCTATGCTGTAGAATGAAGTTGTATAATTGGCTGAAAGATCCTGTCAGAAGTTGATCCCTGATGCAAAATTGATGCAAATATATTTGCATGATCTGTTGTGGTTAATCATATATACTATTGTGGTTTAAGATCTTTTGTGTTTTTATAGGTGATGGACTTCATAAATGATGCAATTGTCTCCATGGATGCTTTTGTTAATGCATACAAACCAGCAACCATATTTTTTTCATGCCCTGTAGAATTGAGGTACCTGTTTGCATCTGAAATTTTTTAATTTATGACTTGAGATGCTAGAAATTACTTCCAATGATTGGAGATATGATTGCATGTCATATGAAGTTGTTGGTGTTTCTTTCCTCTGGTTTTATTTCTTTTCTTTTTCCTAAAGTAGAGGCTTCTTTTTGCTGAAAGATTAAATCTGGTGGAGCATTGTTTATTAATTGGAGCTATGCTGAAGCAACTAGAAAGTACTAGACCTATTTGATGTACCCCGTTTTTCTCATTTTCAGCTAAATCTTGGAAATTTTGGTTTCACCTAATGCCAAATTTTCTCGTTTGTGCAGTTATGGGAATGAGGAATTGCTGATAACCCTTGCAAAGTTGCATGATACTTTGCTTCCTTCTTTACAGCGTGGTTTCCAAATTATCTTGGCAGGAGGAGATGATGGAATGATGACAAATAATGCCATTAGCTTAAAGATGTTATATACTAGAATTATCAAATTTGGTTGGAAGTTATTGGAGTTTTGCTATTTAAGCAATGAAGTTTTTTCAGATTCCCTTTCCTTTCCAGCTGTAACAAAGATGTTTCCGGCAAAAGTAGAGGATCCTGTCATAAGAGCAGATATTCTGATACAGACCTTAAGGGAAATAAGTGGAGTGCTGCTATATTCTCAAGAGAACCAGAAGAGAGACACCTTTCTTCAGAATCTTGATAAGAATTACCATATAATGAACAGACTCCAGAGTTTACAAAATGCTGGTGATTCTCCAGTTTATCAAAGCTTATATTTGTAAAATCTTTTGAATTGAAGGAAATGGATATCATGGTGCAATTACCGACATCACTAATAAAATTTAGAGAGAGATAAATATTCTTTTATGGGCCTTCAAATACATAGAAATTTTCAGGGGAAATATCTTAACTCAAGTCTAAAATTAGAAGGGATGTGGCATCAGTTCGTTGTTAGTTATTGCCCAAGTCTATATTTCCTGTTAAAGACAATACTTGCTAATCTCATATGCATTTTTTTTTCATGTTTGAGATGACATTGGTCTAAAGTTGGAAGTAAATGTTAAAAATTTCTTCCTTTGCCAAGGGAGATGTTATCATTATGCATCTCTAACCTATTGAAAAGTTTAAATATAGGTAATCTCAATCTCAGTGTGCTTTTTGTTTAAGTTATTTTTGCCCATTGTCTTGGCGACAGCTTTATGCAAGACATAAAAGTTCTACTGCAGTGTTGCTTGCGAGAGAAAAGTTTTCAATATAGTCAGCAAGCTGAATTACTATTCCACATTGCAAAATTCAGATGGACTGTTAAGATGATTCTCTGTGGTTCTTAAATGTTTTTAATGTGATGACTTCCCAACCGGTTAGTTTTGCACTGTCGTCTTAACATTAAATAGCTGTTACAACCAGTTGATTGCTAAGCCTGATTTGATAATCTTCTTGTAACATGATGATCACTGAGCTTACTTGGAGCATTTTTATGGATCTTCGAAAATTTTTGCTCATTGTTTGGCATTTTTTTTAGGATGGATATTCATGGATGATGAACAGCTCCAGTATTTATCTGGGATAATAATGTCTTCTCCTCCAAAAGGCACTGTTAAGAAGCAGCTAGTCGTGCCAACCCCTGTTACAAGCAACAAAGTAGAGGTGGATGAAGATGCAACCATCAAGCAGTCGAAAATCAGTCAAATAATGGACCTGTTTCCTGATTACGGCAAGGGGTTCTTAGCGGCCTGTCTTGAAGCCTATAACCAGGATCCAGAAGCAGTCATTCAGAGGATACTGGAGGGGACTCTCCATGAAGATCTAAAGTGTTTAGATACATCGCTGGACACCATGCCAATGCCTAAGTCTGCTACAGCCATGAGCAGAAAGGATAAAGGGAAAGGGAAGTTGGTTGAATCTGAGCCACTTCCTTCACCAGCTCAAATTCACCCTATCAATCCAATGGTAGCTGGAAAGCAACAAGTTGAGAATCCCTCTGTTTCTTCCTCGTCTTCAATTGGGAGGTTTGTTAGGAAGTCTAATGATGAGCTGGAACATTACACCATTGGTAGAAGAGATGAAAAGGATGCAGCTAGGACTGCAGCCCTGATATCACATTACGAGTATGAAGATGAATATGATGACTCCTTTGATGATCTGGGATTGAGTGTTGCAGAGTCTGGACTGGAGGAAAGTGAAATATTAACTGAAACTGAAAGTTCTGTACAAACTGCTTCCAGCACCAAGTGGGGATCCAGAAAAAAACCACAATACTATGTCAAGGATGGAAAGAACTATAGTTACAAGGTTTTAGGTTCAGTGGCGGTTGCCAATTCCAATGAAGCTTCGCTTGTGAGTCAAGCACAGGGAGAACTAATTTATGGTCTTGGAAGTGGTGGTAACATTCCTCAAGGCGCAATGAAGAAGTTGGCCGAGTATCAGGATCAGGAATATGAAAAGGTGGAATCTGATGAACCAGAAACAGAAGGAAGAGGAAGTACCAGGAATCCCAGGGGCTGGGGAAGGGCGAGGGGTAGAAGGTGGGGAGGAAGGCCGAGGGAGTCACAAGAAGAGGTGGGAGTAGGAGGAAGGCCGAGGGAATCACAAGAAGAGGTGGGAGTAGGAGGAAGGCCGAGGGAGTCGCACGAAGACCAAGATAACCATTCTGATGGTAATCAGGTGGAAGGCAGAGGAAATGTTGGAAATTCCAGGGGCAGAGGAAGAAGGGGTAGAGGCGCTAATCATTATAGGAAGGATAGAGCAATGAGTAAACACTTTTCTGGACTGTCTGGTGTTTAGGTTCTTTTCTTGTAGGGAATTATACATGCTTTCAGAGAGATTTATAAAGAAAAAAAATCTCGTTCAGGGAAATATTATTTTGTCTGACATATCTATACAACTGTATAGTTTGGTTGTTTTCTGAGCAGTCTTTTGGAACCATTTTTTTGTGGATTTCAACTTGGAAAAATATTCCATATAGTAATCCAAAGGGTTTAATAGCATTACGACTAATAATTTCTTGAGAAATAAATACTTCTAGTTTTATCCTTTTGTTTTGCTTTTTTTTTTTTTTTTCTTTTGCATCTATACGTTAGCTCTCCGGCTTTTCTGCCTCCAGTGTACATTAATTTGTCGAGTTTGGATCTCCGATTCAATTATACTATCACGGAAATTTTTCAAAAATAGCAAAAAGCAGAAAATAATTATAAAAATATTGTCTTTGAAAGTTTTTTTAAAACATATCGAGTGCTTTAAATTTTTTTTTAAATATGCTAGAATCGCCGAAAATTATTGTTTATTTAAGGTTTATTCAAAGTTTATTGGATGTTTATTTAAGATTTACAACGAAATTAATGAAAATTGAATTTATAAAAAATTTTTTAAAGAATTTTTTAAACTCGAGTATTTTATTCAAATTATATTCAATATTTATCTAATGTTTAAAAAAATAATAATAAAAATTGAATTTACACGAAGTTTACTAAAAAATTTATCAAAAATTACTCAATATTTATCCGAAATTTATCCAAAATTTACCACAAATTAATGAAAATTGAAGTTATAAAATATTTATCAAAAATTACTTAAAGTTACTCAAGTTATATTAAAGTATACTCAATTTTCACTATAAAATTAATAAAAATTAAAGTTAATATTTAAAATGTGAAAATGATCATTTTATGTTTAATTAAATAAAAAATATATTAAGCACACACTAAAATTTAATATTTAAAAAAAAAAAAAAGAAAAATCGATAAACTAAACACGAAGAAGTGAAGGTAAAATTGAAAAAAAAATTAAAAAACATGTAATCGGCTTAATTTCCTCAAGCTGAAATGTAAAATCGTTAACAATATTTCCAGTTATATTTGAGCTTATGTTGAATAAAATGATTTATGCTACAATTTGATTTCATCTACTGAAATAAATATTTTAACATAATTATCATTTTATTTTATATTTTAATTGCAAAACAGAATGAATATAAGACACTAAAATGATCGCACGAGCAAGTAAATTTGACACACACACAGAAGCCACCTGTGGCAGCAATTTGCACAAGCTCTTGAATATACCCAAAAAGGAGAAAAATTCCTGACAGGGAATTCTACTTTAGCTTTCAAGTAAAATATGCATCCTTTGGCAAAATAATTGAAGGCAAAAGCAGCAGTCAATCAGACCATTATCTAAGTCGACTAAGCTACCAGCATAAAGATCAAAGCATTAAAAGTCATTATGTGCTGATATAGGTAAAGCTCAAGCAACGTTTGAAAGTTATATTACAAAGGTTCTAGACGAGTCATAAAAAGTCAAAAGCATGGAAGAAAAAATGGGGATGGGAAAGAACACAATAGACCGCACGAATCTCGGAATTCACCTTTCTATTACTAGACATCTGATGTTCAACAGCTTGAAGATATTTTTTCTTTGGCTTGAACCTAGAGATATCATGGAGAAGGTCATTTTCCTGTTTCACCAAAATCAAATGTCAATAGAATCGTGGATAATGTAGAGAATACATAAGGGAGAAAAACCAACCTGCATATGCTTAACAAATCCACCACCAAGAAAGCGCTTCAAAAAGTTCGACTGAAAAAATTTTAAAAACAGAAGATCTTTAATACTGTTTACATGGAAATCAAAATAACTGATAGAACATGGCAAATGAAAACAAATGAGAAAAACCTGTACCAATTGAGACCATGTTGATATCTGTAGTGAATCTCCTCCAATCTTCATTGAGGTTTTAGGGCAATAACCATACTGATAATGAAAAAATTAAGTAATGTCATCACAAAAGCCCAAGAAAGAATAAGTCTCATAAATGAGAAGAGGAACAAACTTATACCTCCAAGAACTCCAAGACATCCTTAAATAAATTTCGCTGGCTATTAAGGTCTTTCTTCGTGGATCCTTTTCCACCTGCCTCTGCAGAGAGGTCTCTCACTTGATTTAGGATTTTTGTTTTCAATCCTTTTATATGCATATATCCTTTATTTCCTTCTTGAACTGAGCCATCAGTAGAAACTTTAGCTTCAGCTGTATACTTTTCTAGATCTCCCATCTCAAAAATTAAAGCTAGTGCTTCTCCAGTTGCAATGCGTACTGATCGGTCATCCTTATCCAGGAGACCAGAAAAATACGAAATAGACCTGCAACAAATGCCAATAAATAAATAAATGCTTTCAAAGTTTCCCATTTGGCTTTTGGTCCAAAATTTTCCGTGGCACATGTGCAGCCTAACTGTCCCACAACCACAAGACCCCTGTTGGTTCCACAAAACCACAGGCCTAAGGAATTAAACAAAATGAGGTAGGGTAAATGAGTTAACACACCGAATAACTCGAAAAATATCTAAAACCCAAAAGCATAACCATCTTTAAGGCATAGAAAGAACAAAGATGAAGAAGGAAAAATATTACTCACTCTTGCCACTCTTTGGGATCAATAGTCCATCCACCCATAGTTGAAAAGAGAAATGCCCAGGCAGATACCACAGCTGCTGTAACAGGCATGGAAGGATTGACAGCAACTACCTAAAGTGAATGGTAGAACTGATTAATAAGTGGAAACTAATAATCGAGCAACCCTGGACCATTACTTGGATGCATCACAGTTTTGCATTCACAGAATTAATAGGTAGACACATACATATACAAGGGCTGTCCCCAGCTAATTAGTTGACATAAATATTTATATTTTTGTATGTTTCACTATTTGAAAACTAGAATGTATTACCAGATGCTAACAGATGATAAAATTGGAACCAGATTCATACATTAGAGCCCAATTTTGGGCGGACCAATTGCCACATGATTTGCATCGATCGTTCCGTTTCTGCTGGTTCATTTCCACCAACAAATGTAATAATTGCCAAGCACTCCAATAGCTATAATCATTACGAACAGTAACACCAAAAAAAGGCAGACTTAGCATAAATGCATAATAATATCTCCCAGTGTATAATTAAAGGAAATTTAGGCGAAACACTCACTTTTCAATTTTACCAACAAAACTTTCGTGTTTTCATTCTAAATTTTCGTATTTTTATTTTTATTAATTTTTTTTAAATATTAAATTTTATTGTTATTTAGTACATTTTTCATTTAATTAAAACATAAAATGGTCATTTTTCATATTTTAAATATGAATTAAGAATTTTATTAATTTTTATGGCCACCATTTGTTTTTATGCATGTATTTGTTTATTTTTAATTATTATTTAATTAACTTAATTATAAAAAATGTAAATTTTAATTTAATTAATTTAATTACCAAAGTAAATTTTGGACAAATTTTAATTTAAAAAAATACATAAATTTGTATTTAATTAGCTTAATTAAGGTTATTTACTTTGGTAAATCTTGGATAGATTTTTTGTTGAGAGATTGACTTGATATTTGATAAACTTTGGATAAACATTTGGTAAATATTTGATAAATGTTAAGTAAATCTTATGTAACTTCAACTTTAATAAATTTTCTTATAAACATTGGGTAAATCTTGGGTATAACTTGAATAAACTTTAAATAAATTTTTAATAAATCTTTTGTGACTTTAATTTTCATTAATTTTATGGTAAACTTTGGGTAAATCTTATATAACTTCAATTTTCATTAATTTTTTGGGTAAATTTTAAGTAAATCTCGAGTAAACCTTGAAATAAATCTTGGATAAACTTTTAGTAACTTTAATTTTCATTAATTTTTTAGTAAATATTGGATAAACCTGGAGTATACCTTAGATAATTTTTGTGTAAACTTTGGATAATTTTTGGAGTAAATTTTCAGTAAACTTAACTTTCATTAATTTTCTTGTAAACGTTAAGTATAAATTGAATAAATCTTAAGTAAGTTTTTGATAAATTTCATGTAACTTCAACTTTTATTTATTTTTTTTTTGTGAACATTTGATATAAGTTAAGTAAACATTAAGTAAATCTTTAATAAATCTTTTGTAAATTCAATTTTTTTTTAGTAAATCTTGAGTAAATTTTAAGTAAAATTTGAGTAATTCTTTGATAAATATTGGATAAATATTATGTAATTTCAACTTTCATTAATTTTTCGGTAAATATTGGGTAAAACTTGGATATAACTTGAATAAATCTTAAATAAATTTTTGATAAAATTTTTGTAATTCAATTTTCATTAATTTTGGAGTAAATATCAGGTAAATTTTGAATAAATCCTGATTTTTAGTATTTTCAATTTTCATTAATTTTGGAATAAATATCACATAAATCTCGAATAAATCCTAATTTTCGGTATTTAAAAAAAAATTTATAAGCTATATTTTAAAAAGAAACTTTGAGGTACTATATTTTTTGTAACTCTTTATCCGTTTTTTTCTATAATTGTAAAATTTTCTATAATTAACTCTCAACTAAAAAAGAAATATTGCTCGTGATGCATTCCGCTACGGTCTCAGTGGGTTTATACCCAGATTTAAGGGCTTGGGAAATAGGAACAACTGAATCTTCCAATATTTCACGTGCATTATCCCCACAGACAACTGTCAAAGCCAACAAAGCTACAAGAAAGGCCATGCCATATTTGGTAAGTCATTCAGCAGTGAAAAGTTGCATAGAGTTGACAGGATGAGTTGAAGGCTAACCAATGGCGTTAGATGCCAGAGCTATCTCTTTGGTAGACCCTCTTTTTTTTTTTTTTATACAATTGAGGCATTGATGTAATAAAGTTGCAAATATGAAAAATAATTGTAAAATAACAAATAAATATGCATGTATGAATTGATGCCTAAAACAGCAAAGAGGACCGCACAAATGAAGTCAATTAAAATAAGTAACGATGGATTCTGTGGTGCATTCGGTATAATTAATTTCAATCATATATTATCAATAAATGAAATTAAAAATTTATAATTCAATAATTTTGAAACATTTAGTATAAAATTACAACAGATGTACTGTACATAACTGATGAAAGCACAACTAAAATAATCCACAAGCACCCGTCTTCAAATATCATGAATTACGCCCATTTAACGCACAACACTCAACAAACATGTGGAAAATTCTTACTTCTCTTCCACAAATTCATGCTGCAAATTGCTATTGAAAGCCTCAATAATTGCGGCCAAAGCTTTCTCTCTTGTCGAAGCCCTATATCCAGCAAAACCCAAGACCATTATATCAGCTCAATAGAATTTTAAAATTCCAACAATACAAGTACATTAATTTTCCAGGTTAAATACATTAGACTGATTAGATCAGTATGAGAACCTTTTCTCAAACAAAGCATCTAGAGCTTGTTCTAATAAACTATCTTTATCAGGGTGAACTTCCTGGATCCCATACACGGATATGTAATCGGATTTCATAGTCGATGACGAACTCACACTGCTATTATCATCGTCATCGGTATCCAACATCGCAATAAAATTGAAAAACAAAAACTTACGCTTTCCCATGGCTAGAAATTGCACTGGATAATACCTAATTACGTCAAAAAAACGATACAAGATGGACTACGAATCTGAGAAAAAGAGTAGGATTGCGAAGAAAATGAAAGGGGGATAAAATAATAGTGGACCAAAATAAGAGAAGAAGACAACGATGAAGTTGAAACGATAGAGGATATAGCCATTAAAATTCCTGAAATTAATAAGAGAGATCGCTTTGTAACAGGAAGGGAAGAATCAAAATGCCAACAGAAAGAGAAGAGCTCCCAATTTAGACTTTTTTTTTTCTTTTCCAGGTTTGGGTAGGAATTGTAGAGTCTGGAAATGGTTTATTCAGATCGAGTGGCATGGAAAATTCGAGGCAGTCTGTAGGCGAGAGTAGCCGAGTGGACGTGCATCCTATGTAATCAGCCGTTCAATTGCTTTCGTATTGGATCCACGTGCACAGCGGCTATTTTGGCGGCCGGAGTTGATTAAATTGCACGTGGTTGTTAATGGGACACGTGAGAAAAATGATCGTGGAAAAAGGATCTTGTCTGAATTGCGTACAAGAAATCCGTTAGTTACCGTGGAGGAATTTGACTCTGAGGTTGGGACCAGTATAACGTATGTGGAGGCTCTTGTTTCTACGTGTAAGGAAACACCTTAAAAGAAAATGTCAAGAAATCAAAGAGGAGCCAAATGAGTTGGCATGAAATTTATTTAATTTAATTAAAAATTTCGAATTTAAACCATCGTAATATTGTAGCTTTCTTAACTTTTAAGGAAATATTTCTCAGCTCTTTAACATTTTATCCGGTATATTATAATATATTCTAATATCATATGTAAAGGTCCATAAATTATCAACCGAGTTGTTATATGGTCCATATAACATTATGAACTAAAGCATTACATGTGTGAGAGGCGGTAATAATTTTATAAATAAATTAAACTTATATAGTTATTAAAATATGGTGATATTTTTATAAATATTCATCATATATTATGAAGTAAAATGTTCTTTAGTTTATTAAAAAATATTTATTTGTTATAAACTGAAAATTCATTACGAACAAAGTAAATGTTCATTAGTTTTTTCAAAAAATATAATTTATTATAAAATTAAAAATTTATTACAAATAAAATAAATGTTATAAAGGTTTATTTCTTATAAAACTGAATATTCATTATAAATAAAATCACGATTTATTAGTTTATTGAGAAATGTTCGCTATAAATAAACTGAAGATTTATTATGAATAAACTAGAAGTACATTAGTTTATTGAGAAATATTTATAGTTATAAAACTAGAAATTTGTTACGAACAAAGTAAAAGTTCATTAGTTTGTTAATAAATATCAATTTTTTGTCCATCAAATTAAATATATAAAAAAATAAAAATAAATTAATAAACATTTAGTTTATTCGCAATGAAATAAAAATAAACTAATAAACTTTTTATTAATAAATTAATAAACATTTAGTTTATTCGAATGAATATTTAGTTTATTTATAATGAATCTTTTTCAATAAATTAATTAACATTTATTTTATTCGTAATAAATCTTTCTTAATAAACTAATGAATCTTTCTAATAAACTAATAGACTTTTAGCTTATTCGTAGTTAATATTTTTTAAATAAACTAATAAATCTTTACTTTATTTATAATGAACATTTTTTTAATAAATTAATAAACTTTTATATTTAAAATATTACTATTACTACTTACACATGCCAATTGGATCATATTTCATAATACATCATGGTCTGGGGTGCATAATATAATTTGCGTCATCAACCATAAAATGATCCACAAAAATTAATTATCATATGTCAAAAAAATAGAAGGATAATACTTGATTAATTATCAAAGCTGAATTAAACCCATTTTTGTCTTGTGGTTGCCCAAAGTAAGGCCCATATGTGTAAGAGCTGTGATTGGGCCTTAAAAGCCCATAGCTAAGATTTTAGGGTACAGTATAGTGACTGCACTTAGTTGCTGGCTGAGCATGTGAACACACTGCCCTATTGAGTTTTGGAAGAAGAGGATGTGAAATCAAAGGAGTTTAAGTCAAGAGGCAGGCAGTCAAAACATTAGGAACCCAACTACAGTAGTAGGAGCTGACTGTGAGTATGAAGTACAAGGTCGGGAGTAGGGCAGGAACTTTTGTTGAAAGAAATGGGCATGGGAGTTAGTGTGAAGATTGTGTTGTGTATGGGACAGAAGAACACACCCAATTACAATTATACACACACACACACACATATGTATATATGATTCAGTCAGAAATTTGTTTAAGGGCACACCAGCGTCAATCATGCAATGCAGGGCAGAAAGAACCACTTCTCTTCTCTTTCGGGCATAATTATTTTTCTTGTTACGTATTTTGTTGAGTGTGTAGCTCAAAATCAAGACAGCATGCCTGTGCTTCATTTTCACGTACGTGTCACACTTATGCAACCTCATCACCCTTCAGTTTTGTTTTATCTCATACACCTGAGTTATTTGGTACGCTCGTATCCAATAGCCATGGTAATTATTGCACACCCGCGCTGCTTGAATTTCTTCTTCGTCACGCACATGATGTTTTGCTTCATGCTCGTACAGCATTTCAGAGTTCTATTTGGTTTCGTTTTCCTGGTGTCATTGGATTTCAATTTTCTTATCTACTCCAACTATAATTCTAGGTCAACTTGGATAGAATTTTGGGCTATAAATACACTTTAATAGCCATAAAAAGTTATGAAATAACATTGAGTTTGAGTATAGAAGAAACTCAAAAATGAATTTTGCATTTCAAGAAGACAATCTCTTCAATTACAGATGAGCTATGTATAGCTAATAGTGTAACTAACTAACTAACTAACTAACTGCTTGTGTAACTAATTAAACTAATTAATAACTTCCTTCTAATAGCTGAGTCTTAAGTAAACAACAGTGACAATATGATTGAGAAAGTTGAGTCTACAACTCCTTGGTGACAGATGAGCTACTGTGATAGAAAGAGGAGATGTAAGCATGCAGCTGAGGTGCACAAAATTAATTTGCTCCATCATTGTGTGATTTTGGCAAGTGACATTTATATTAAGCTTTTAAACTTTTTGCGTTCCGCTTTTTTGGATTGTGAGGTATTCTATTTGTAATCTCCCATCATTTGTTTGGCATAGTAAAACTCTTTCTTTCCTATATACGTAGGCACAATAGGAATTTAAATATGAGATTTGATAGTTCTAAACACCGGACAATATTGCATTTTTATTGTTGCATTATGATCCTTACCTAATGAATTTTATCTTAATGTATTGTTATTAATTTCCTGGAGATTAGTCAACTGTGAGTGCTGTTTCTGTCATAAAGTTCTGCATGGAATTGCATTCATTTAATTAAATAACACAGTAATACGTACAACTGACAAATTCAACTTGGTTGTTGTATCACCAAACCCAGTTTGGTAGGCTTGATTGATGTTCTGCATGTGATTTTGACCTGTCTTCTTCGAATGGAAATGACTTTTGAATAATAACCAGGTGATGATTTTTCTTATTCTTGGGCATTGTAGCTTTTTTGGATTTGAGTGTTCATTTAGTAAATCTAGCTATTTACCTACTGTTTTTTACATTATTATAAATTTGCTGACCATATAAAAGAAAATGTTATATATATATACTTATTCAATGCTTTTGTTTTGGTTACATTTTTATTTACTATTCATTTAATCTAACCAACTAAGCAGTTCTTTCTAACATGAGAATACACTGAGAATAGTTTTAAGTACGAATTAGATAGATTGAATTTATAATATTATTTATAGACTAATTTAATAATTAATTGATATATATGTATATTATATTCATGTCAATCAGTAAAATTAAAACAATTTAATATATATTAATAAATGATTAAATTAGTTTATAAATGACATGATATATTCAGTTTACTGAAGAATTTATTGTCTATTAAATTGTCTATATTAATATAGACAAATATAATGCGCCTTGATAATTTTAAACTACACTGCAGCTCTAGCTAACTAATTATTGTCTCAATAAATTGTGAAAATGGATGGATTTGAAATTTCGAATATTTTTGAGAATAAAAACAAAAACCAAAACTATCCAAGAAGTTCTGCAGATAGATCTGATCATCTAAAGCAGTTTTTTTTTTATGTTATATATATGTATATATAAAATTTAAACATATGATAAATAATTATTTTGACTCTCTTATCTTTTAAGCTGACTAGTTATTTCTTAAAAATGAATAAATAACTAACCAATAATTAGTTATATATTTTTATTATTTTTTAAATAATTAAAAAATGATTAGTTGATGATTTTGAATTTTTTGTTTTTTGAAAAAAGAAGTTAAAGTGGGTGACTATCTCTTTACTCTTGAAAATTAGTTGGAAATATATAATATTGATATTAAGTTTAGTATTGAATTTATGAATATGATAGGAATTAGTGATATTGCTAAACAAATGGTAAAGACAAGAAAAAATATTTTATATCTATTGATTTATAAGCTCATAACTTTAACTCTTGTTTCGTCAAATAGCGATTGTCACAAACATTTTCTACTATAAAATTTGTGAAAAATCAGTTGTGCAACAAGATGGGAGATCAATGGATGTCTGAATGTTTGATCATATATATAGAAAATGATATATTTAACATTATTGATAATGGAGTTATCATGCATCGCTATTAAAGCATGAAGAACTATAAAGAACAATTATATTTTAAAAAAAATATTTATTAATTTTATTTTTTATGAATTATTTAACTATGTTATATAGTTTTTTTATTTATAATTGTATTATATAAGATTATAAATTTTTAATCAGTACGGTTGGTTAGTATTTTATAAGTTCTAAAAGTTTCGGTTACTTATAAAATTCGGTTCTATTAATAAGATGCACACTTCTAATTATATTTTGCCCCTTAAATTATAAATTCTGACTACACCGCTAACACGAAGAGTGTTAAAAATGAAAATAATGGAATATGAAAATAGTGATGATTATATGGGTCCATAGCCATATGGCCATCCATTGATGTGAGATGAGCAAAGCAGAAGCTTAACAAAGAGGAATTTTGTGAGCTTAGCTCACCTTTTGTAACCAAAAAAAAAAAAGGAATGGATAGGGGATGTGAATGAAGGAGGAAATATAAGAAAAGTGTGGGCAAAACAGTTGAAGTATAGATCAGTTAGAGGAAGGTAGTCATATAGAGTTAGGTCATTTTGCAATTATGCAAAAACAGATTCACTTTATTCGGGCAAAAACTTGTTGCCTCCTTCAAGGACGATTCTAGTAAAGTTGGGCAATTCTTACAGCTGCTGGCAGTACTTTCCATCTCACCTCACCAACTCCCTGCGCACCTCTCTCAACTAGTGGATTCCCTTTATTGGATTTATCCTCAGATTAATTATAGAAGCTCTCTTTTGCTTATGACCAATAATCTTGACAATTGGGAATTAAAGGATAACAGATTCCACTGACGCAATTTTCAATGTTTCCTTTTACTAAGTGGCAAATGGGTGGGAATGGTTGGATATAGATGGATTCATCGTTTACAATTTATTAATCTATTTATCATCCATTTAATTTACTATATGCATATTTATATCTATTTATAATCCAGTTAAATATATTTATATCTATTTAACTGTAACTCATCTATTTACCTATTTAATATATAAAAGTGATATTTTTAAAATTTATCTGGAATCTAAATTTTATTTATATTAATTTGAGACTCTAAACGATGAATTTTGGTATAAAATTTTACTCATAAACTTATCTTAACATATTTTACATCCCGGTGTGCTCGCCTTATAACTTGTTGAAAAAATTGTGATTATGAACTATTTTGAGAAGATTATTCAGGTGGGTCCCACAACTCGGTTTTGGGAAAAAAATCCGGATATATGTTCTTTGACATGAGAACTATGAATTAATGTATTCATATGCTCAAAATGAAAAATGTGTGAATAGAAATTGAAGCTCGAAGTAAGCTCCATGATAAGGAGATTTAAAGGTGAAAAGTGAGTGGGAATTTGTCCCACATCACTAAGAATTGAAGTTGGACTTGTGTTTGTATATAGAAATGCTTTCTTACATGGGTAAGAAAAGTAGAATGGAAGGCTCTCTCTCGCGCGCTCAGGCGCAGGGGGGGTGCAAATCCATGGGCCGGGATGGCCCAATGCGTGGGTGCGCAACCTGCGTACACGAATGTCGGCCCAAAATCTCGTGATTCTAAACAAGCCCAATTTTTTCCACACGCCCGTGTGGATTCTGTTCCAGAAAGAACCTTTGAGCTTCATGTCTTTTGGAATGTCAATTTCTGATGTTTCAAAGATTAATTTCACCATTATTTGAGAGTTACAAAGACATTATTATCAGCCTTTAAAAGAAATTAATCACAATTAATCCATTGTCTCCTCCATTTAGTATAAATAGGTGGTTTATGCTTGAATTTTTAAGTTATTCAAGAAATCATACTTTGATAGTTTCTTTCTTTCTTCTCTTTCTTCTTCTCAAGTGATAGAGGTTGTGGCAAAGAAAAGTTCACTGTAAGTAGGTGTTGTGTGTTCAACAACTACTTGAATCTGTTGAATCCTGGGAGACAAACGCCGGTTATCCTAAACACCCGTGTAGAAGGCGAATTTGTCTTAAGAAAACTGTGTGCTACACAGGCCTCAGATTGGTTTTCCATTTTCTACTATATTTTGAATATTGAATTAACATTTCTCCTACTCTATTTTCTTGTATTTGATTTTTAACAAAGATTTTTTACAAAATGAAGTAGAAATTATAAAATGTTATTTTTTCTTTTCTCTAATTTTGAAGGTTTCTGCTTTGCTCTGCTTCTTAGTGAAAATTGAGTAGCCTTTTATGGATGAAGAAGTGTCTTAATATTCTTCTCGTCTTTTGATAATTGAAGATGTTAATTGTTGAAGATGACTGATAAAATAAAGTTGATAATTGATGGCCGACGGGATAAGGTGGGCAGCTGATATTGCTTTAATAAAGTAGCCGCATTTGTCTTATAATACCGACAGTTTTGTTGATAGTTCCCTTTTTTTTTCAAAATATAATTTAGAAATTACATATGGGCTTACATATATAAAAAAAAATTACATATTAAATTTCAAAATTATAATCTGGTTCTTGAGAACCTAGAAAATTATGTATTGGATTGTTTTCTTCTGAGTTACTAAAGTTGTTCATTTCTGATGAATATTTACGTAATAATTGATGTAATTCTTCTACTGATGTTGTTGTGGAAATCATCTGAAAAATTTACTCTTTAGTAGATAAAAATTCCGACTGAAAAGACTCTAAAGCGTTCTTATTAGTATTAGCAAAATAATTGATAATTGAGTCTATATCTGTTTGGTAATTATTAAAATTATCACATCATTTACTTCGAAATTCCATATAAAGAGTAGGGAATTTTTAAAACTGTTCCCAAATCTAAATAATAAATCCAAGTGCTGATCTATGGAATTCTGAAAGCGATAATAAAGCTGACTAATATTTTTATTGGACTGTGTTCTGATGGAAAATAACTGAGATATTTATTGTAGGACATTTGAATATCATGAGGAAAAATTTCTTTGATAATACCAAAATGGTTAAACCATATAAAAAACTAATTTAGTAAATCAGCGAAAAATTTAATAGAAAAATAGAAAACCAAGAGTGATTATAATTTCGAAAATAAAATGTTTTATATCAAGCTGTTTGATAGTCATAATAATTATATGAAAATGGAAAAAAAAAATTGAAAAACGTTTACTAGTATGTATCTTTTGATTCCATATAACTGAAAAAATAACATCTAAAATTTTGACTTTACTATAGTCTATTTTAGCAGGGTCTTATTTATTAAAATTATGCTCAATTTCTATTGAGCCTGTATCAATTAAAATATGTTGATAAAATTCTCGAGTTCTTAAAAAATTGAATTCTTGAAAATAAAAATTTGTTGGATATAAAAAACTAATAAGTTTTATAAAACTTTCTGAAGCAATAGTTACTTCTTCATCATCTAGAGTTTTAATAAGTAATTTATTTGGGTGTAGAATATATATTAAAGAATTTCTCTTAGGAGAAGGTGACGGAGAATATTATGTATAATGTTTTGTATTAAATGGGCTTGCACCTAAAGTTAATGCAAAAGAAAGTCTTATTAAAGTATTAGGTCGGAGAGGAGTAAATTTGTTTGATAATAGTAATTAATTAGAAGGGTTAACAGATATTTGATTATTATTATTTGGGTTTTGGGGTAATATTCTAATTATTATAATTAATTTGTAAAGAAATTTTTGATAATATCTACTTACTCATTTGTCCTGTAGAAATTTATGAAATAAAAAATAAGGCAATGGGTTGTTTTCTCCCTTAATAAACTCAATATCAAAATCAAAATTATTTAATAAAGCCTGCAATCTTGCAAAAATTTGCTTTGAAATTAAATTCCGAACATATTTTTTTAAAACAAATTTTGCAGCTAAACAATGAATATGTAATAAAAAAAAAATTCATATAAAGATCATCTTCAAATGTTTTAATATATAAAATGATGTTTAAAATTTATTTTTTAATAATAGAATAATTCTTTTGAGTCGGATTCTAACTTCCATAATAAAATCTTACTAAACTTTCTTTCCCATTAAATTCTTCTTTTAATATTCCTCCAAATCCTATATCACTAGCATTAGTTTCAACAACTAAATATACTTTTGGATGTGGTAGACTTAAACAAGGTAGAGACTTTATTTTTTGTTTGATTTCTTTAATAATATTATTATGTTCTTCTATTCACAGAACATATTTCTTTTTTAATCTGTTATTCAATGGTTGACATAATTTTCCTAAATTTTTAAAGAAATTATGTACATAAGTTAAACATTTTAAAAATCTTTGTAATTATTTTTTATATTTAGTTTCATCTCGAAATTTATTAGTAAATTATAAACTTCTAGAAATTTGTGTAATAGTTCTTTGATTAATATCATATCCTAAAAATTTTATATGGATTTAAAATAATTTCATTTTAATTGTCGATACTGCTAAACTATTTTAATGAATTATATTGTAAAATTTTTTTAAATGACTTATATGTTGATTAATGGATTGCGAGAATATTAACACATCATCTATATAAACTATTGTAAACGAGTTTATTGGATTTATAATATTATTCATAATATTTTAGAATTCTGATGGGACATTTTTAAGTCCAAAATGCATTATATTTCATTTATAATGTCCAAATGACACATTAAATCATTTTTTATATTTATCATTTTCACAATTTTGAATTTGTCAGAATTCTAACTTCATATCAAATTTTGAAAATATATTTGGTTTGAATAATTTCTTTAATAAATCTCTTTTATTAGGTGTAGGATATCTTGTTTATTGTAAAACTTTATTTAAAAGTTTATAATTAATAAATAATTGAGGAGTTCATTTTTCTATTTCAGTTGCATTTATAACATAAAAGGCTAAATATGACCAATGAGACTTAAAATCTCTAATTAAACCTTTTTGTTTTAAATCTCATATTTTTTATTGATAAATTTTTTCTAATTCTTGATTCATATACATAGCTTTTGACTTAGTAGGTATTTTTCTTTCGTCAAAATCTTTAATATATGGTAAGCTTTCAATATGTTATTTTCTGTTCCAAAAAACATTGGGTATAGGAGCATAAATATTTATTATAAATTTTTCTTCTAATTCTTTAATTTTCTCTTTTGTTTCTTGTTTATCCAATTGTTCTATATTTTTTTATTATTAATTTCTTATTATAATTGTTTAATATATTTCTTTTTATTCTTAATTTGATTAATTTTTTGAATATTATTTTTTTATAACCAATTTATTTCTTTTGATTTCATAGGAAAAGAAAATTCAAAAATTATTTCCTTTTCTAAAATTTTTGTAGATATTCTTTTTTTTATTAACATTAAATGGATATATCATAATTATAAAGGAAATTTCTAAAATAATTTTTGAGCTTTGATTTTTTATTAATATAAAGCTGGTTTTAAAAAAATATCATTTTTTACATTTGATAATTAATAATTTACTATTAGTCTAGATCCACTAGCAGTATATTAGTCTAAATCTACTAGCAGTATGCAGTTATTCTGAGGTTTTTTCATAATATTTTATTAGAATTAATCTTTTCTTAATATAATTTTGATCAACTCCACTATCTACTGGAGTTATAGTTGTCATATGTATCATCATTTATTATTAAATTTATCTTAACATACCATTTTTAAAAATTTATTTTGAAAATACTATATACATAGTCTTCGATTTCTTTATTAGAATTTTCTCATATTTCTATTTTTTCTTTATTCTTAAATAAACTGCTTAATTCTTTACTAATATTTTTTTTTCTAATTTTTGTATTTTTATTTTAAAAATAAAATTTCTTTTCTTACTTATATTTTTAAATTTTTGATTTCTTTTTGAAGATCTTAAATATTCGTAGATTTTTTATAGTTTTTAAACCTATCACAAATTTCTTGAAAATTATAAGGTTCAAAATTTTCTTACTTTTGAATTGTTCCTATTATATCTTTTAGTTTTAGTAAATATTATTTTTTAATATATGAGTTTTTAATTTTTTCAATTATATCTAATAAAAATTCTTTTTCCGAACTTAAAACATTAATATTATTACATTGACAAAGTCCTATACAATTACAAACATCTGTTCACTTTCTTCAGATTTTTCACTCAGTAGATTTAAATCATTTTCTGTATAATCTGATATTTCTGATTTATTATCTGTGAATTATTCAGTTATTATAATTTTTAAAATTTTTTCTTTTAAATCTTCTGATAAATCTAATTCATTAATTTTTTGTTTTACTCTACAATTCTTAGCATTATGTCCTATTTTTACATACTTATAACAAATTACTATATCTTTTTATTGATTATCTTTTTTAGTAGGTTTATTAGAATTAGGTTTTTTTATTATAATTTTTTTCTATAAATTTTATTATAATCTTTATTTTCATAATTTCTTTTCTTTTTGGCTTGTAATTATATTTCTTATATTTTTTTTTCTTATTAGAGGGTGTAGTAATAGTCTCATAACTATACTGTTGACAAAAAGATCATAATTCTTTTCTTCATTGAATACTTTCTTTATTTAATTTTATCTTAAACTTAAAATCTGAACATATAACTAACCCTTCATTATTAATATAATTTATTAAATTTTCATAAGTTAAATTATCATAAGATATAAGATTATTATAATCTGATTTTATCTTAGTTCTAATTCTTTTAGCAAATAACTTTGTTAATCCTGCTATAAAACGTTATTTCTAATAAGAATTATTACAGTATGTTCTTGTAAAAACTTTTGTTAAAAATATATCTTTATACCATTTAAAATCTTGTAATTTTGGACAAGTAAAATTTAATAATATTTATGAATTTATAGCTTGATATTAACTAGGATCTCCTATAAAACATTTCATTATGGTAAATATTAAAATATTTAATATATTATCTATTTGCGTTTCTGTTTGAACATTATTTTTTGTTTTAATTATACTTTTCTTTACATAGAGTATTATATATTTTTGTTTAGTAATGATATAGTAATCACACCACTCTTTTAATTGACCGGTGAATCCAGAGATAATCATCTGGGCAATTGATAAATTATTGTTGTTATTTGTTTTATAAGTACTAGCGACCATATATAGTTCTTGAAGTAAATTTAAAATTTGATATTTAGTTAAACCGTCTATATTCCATTCGTAAATTGAACTTCCATCATACTTTGCTTATGCAACTTGAGTTCATTATTCATATTGAGTATTCGGAGGTGTAGGTCGTGGATAATAATTTTTAGTTTCAGGTTTTAGAGTAAAAGTCTTAGAAGAGTTTCCAAAATATATTTTATTAATATCTGTTTTCTCTTGAAATTGGTTTTTTATTTCGTCAATTTCATTATCAGTGTTAGTTTCATTTATTACAAATATACTATGTTTGTTTTTTCTTTCTTTAATATGTAAATCAGCAAGTTGAGCTTTTATTCTTTGTAATACTGGGTCTTACGGTCTTAAATTGACAATTATTTCTGAAAAAAATTCAAAAGGTTTAAATAAAGGTTTTTTATGATGTATATTTTGTAGAATATTATTATTAGTCTCTGCAGGTTGTACTAAAAATTCAACTATATCTAATTGAGTATAAATAGTTGATAATATTTGATTTGAATAATTATTTTGCAATTGAGTATATTTAATTTCATTTTCTATTTCAAGAGACTTATTATCAATATTAACCTTTTTAAAATGTAATGTCATATAATTTGTATCGTTATGAGTAAATATTATTCTATCTAAAGGAGAATGTACATAGATTATCTGATCATCATCAATTATTTTTCATACCTTAGCAATCTTAGTATTTACTCATATTGTAGAAAATGGATAATTAATATTATAATATTTAAATTATATTTCAAACCAAGTAAATAATAAAATATTTACTTTTAATTGTTCCATTGACTATACCATTCTTTTCTAAAATTATTTAATTATTTAATTATTTTTTAAAAAAATTATTAAAATATCAAAGTCTTTTTTCTTTATTATATTATCCTTTTAATTATTTTCTAAAAATTTTTTTATTTATTAAAAAAAATTTCATATTAATTTATTTGAGAAAATGTTTCCATCTGTGACCTAGTTGGAGAAAAAGAGTATTCGGATTTATTATTTTTTTTAATATATGTAAGTTTTGAAATATTTTCATTAAAATTTACATTCCTGAGTTCATAATTTTTTGTAGATAGATTTCTTGGAATATAATTAGTTGATGGTCTGTTACTAAAATATGTTGATAATCTAGATGATTGAATATTATCTGGAACAAAGTATATTTTTACAGATCCATCACTGTGTTCTATTATCCTAGAAAATTGATTGTTAATATTTTCTACTTTAGGTTCGGTAATTTCTAATAATTCCCAAATTCCTGATCTAGTTATATTCAGATTTAATTAAATCTTATATGTCTACTTGTTCTAAATAATAACCATTGTGAAGTTAAAAAATATACAAGCTCATTAAAAAGTTTCAAAATCACAATTGTTGTGTTGATTAATAAGAATTAAAAAAACATAAAAACATGTCTAAAAAATTTAATTTCATATGAAAATCTTGACAATCATAAAAATTATTAATATGATATGTTTGATGTTCATTGTATAAATGATGTTTAAAACTTCGTATTTCTATTTTTAATAAATCAATCTATGTATAATCAGATAAATCAAGAGAAGCAAAAGATAAATGAACTCATTTTCAAAATATAATTCAAATACCTTTTATTAGTAAAAGATGAAGATTATGATGATAATACAGGAGCTGAGGGAGTATAGGTACATATCTTTGAGAATATGAACTGAATATCTAAAGATTTTTTACAAAAGAAAATAGAAATTATAATAGGAGAAATTTTTTTTATATAAAGATCATTTTCAAATTTTTTAATGCATAAAATGATGCTTAAAATTTCTTTTTTAATAGTAAAATTTTACTAAACTTTCTTTTTTAATAGTAAAATTTTACTAAACTTTCTTTTCCATTAAATTTTTGTTTTAATATTCATCCAAATCCTATATCACTAGTATAAGTTTCAACAACTAAATATGCTTTTGGATGTGATAAACTTAAACAAAGTAGATACTTTATTTTTGTTTGATTTCTTTAACAATATTATTACATTCTTCTATTTAGGGAACAAGTTTCTTTTTAAATTTGTTATACAATGATTGACATAATTTTTCTAAATCTTTAAAGAAATCATATACATAATTTAAATATCCTAAAAATCTTTGTAATTATTTTTTATTTTTAATTTCATATGAGAATTTATTAGTATATTCTTGTCGTTGCCTAATTTTTTATTTCATAAATTTCTACAGGGTAAATGACTAAGTAGATATTATCAAAATATTTTCTACAAAATAATTATAATAATCAGAATTATACTAAAAAAGCCTAAATAATAATAATCAAAAGCCTACTAGCCATTCTAATGGATTTGTTGACTTTGAAGTGAGATAACTTTTGGAATAGCGAATGTAGGAAAAGACAATATCACCTCTGGCTCTAACAATAATTAAGTATTAGCGTAATATTATGTATAACTATGAAATAATGTTTGATATAATACTGATTACTTATATAGTTTAGTAATATATGTAGCGTTACAAAGGTGACTTGTATGTGAATTTCTATATTACCAGACTGTATTGATATTTGTTATATTTGTATTTTGTTGCTTTATGCATAATTTGAAAACCTTAATTTTGAATTAATTTGAACATATATAATTTATTTAATGACTCTCCTGCAACCAGTAATATGTGATTTTTGGTTTAATTGAGCTTATTCGATTTTTTTTTCATTTTTTATACATATTGTAATAGATATACCTTTAATTTTAATACTTATTATAAATAATCAATGGCATTTTTGTTACTTAATTATGTATTGGTGTGTTAGGAAACTTCAAATAATAATAATAATAATAATAATAATAATATTATTATTATTATTATTAAAAGAATTTTTATACATGAATAATTTGCAATCGGTGCATTTTATTTTATTTTTTTGCTTATAGAAAATTTAAAATTTGAGAATTTTTAGAAAGGAGTATATATATCAGTTGAATATAAGCCTAAGAAGAGGTGTTTTATATATGAAATTTCATCATTTGTCCATTTTTTTTTTTTCAAGTTTTACCATTTTGAAATTTTTTTCTTTCTCTTTTCATTTATAGAGATTAGCTAAAATGAAGAATATGAAAAAAATGAAAAAGAACAAGTAAGACAAGATTTCTTGATTATACAAATCATCAATTCCGATGTTAGCAGTATCGCGTGAGAGTTGAACTCTCTGCAACAAGAATTGAATAAGTAGAGTAGCTATATTTTTGGATCAACGATTTAGATACCAAGAAGAAAATGAAAAAAAGCTTTAAGCACAGTAAATGAGGAAAATCGATGCTGTATAATTCGGTTTAGATGTTTTTAGAGATTGCTGGATCTAGTAAAATATATGTATTTGTTTATTAATCATAAATTATCTTTTATCCTTCAAAGATATACCAAAATATGCTCAAGGTATACCGAATTTTATAACATTTGTTCACAACTATTTTAGGTAGAAGATATCTCCAATATATATCCAAGGTATATCGGATTTTATAGGCTGTTATCCATATACAGAAGGTATTCCCAAGATATGCTCAAGGTATGCCGAAGGTGTACTAGACTTTATAACATTTGTTCACAACCGTTTTAGGCCGAAGGAATCTCTGAAATATACCCGAGGTATACCGAACTTTATAGACTGTTGTCCATATGTCGAAGGTATTTCTAAGATATACCCAAGTTATACCAGACTTTATAGCTTTGTTCACAATTGTTTTAGGCTGAAAATACTCCAAGATATACCCAAAGTATGTCCAAGATATATTGGACTTTATAGCCTTTGTTTATAACTGTTTTAGGCCGAAGATATTTCTAAGATATATCCAAAGTATGCTCAAAGTATATTAGACTTTATAGTCATTGTTCATAACTGTTTTAAGCCGAAAGTATCATCAAAATATACCTAAGGTATACAACTTTATAGCTTTTGTTCACAACTATTTTAGGGCGAATGTATCCCTAAGATATATCAAAAGTATGCTTAATGTATATAAGACTTTATAGTCTTTTTTCACAACTGTTTTAGGCCAAAAGTATCATCAAAATATACTCGAGGTATACAAAATATGCTGGTATAATTATATAAAATATTTTTCGGTAAAATTAGAAAAAACACTGAGAGCAAGTAAAGTTGTAATTATTTTCCATTTTTTTGATATTTTTGAAAAATTTTCTATTTTACATTTGATCTTTCAAGAATTTCGAATATGAGACTTAACGGAGGAATTCAGTTATTCTTTTGCGGATGGGATAAAGGTCATAAGCAAAGATGCATTTTATTTAGGTGTGCATAAATAAACGAAGGATAATTGTTAAAAATAAACTCAATTTTTAAGTTTGTAAAAAAATTAAATTATACATTTTATTTTTTATTTAAATATACACTTTTTAAACTTTGTCATAATATTGACATAACGTACATTTTTTATGAAATTAAAAAGATTATATTGATTAGGGATCAGTTATCTTATAAACTTTAAAATATTAATTTTTTATTTTTCATAAAATTTTAAAATTTAAATTTTTCCAACAGAAGTTTACTAACAGTAAAATTTTTATTTATCATTATTTTGTTACTTTTAAGTACGACATCTATATGTATTATTTTTTAAATTTAAAAAGAAATTTAACTTTTAAAATATTAGAAAAAATAAAAATGATAGCATTTTAAAATTTATAAAATGACTTAGTTTTTAAGCCGGTACAATTTTTTTAAAATTATCAAAATTTTATATTATATCAGCAGAATTTATAGATTAATAAAATTTTAAAAGATTTATATATTTAAATGAGAAAATAAAAAATAAAATTTAATTTTAATATAGTATTAAAAAATAATATTATTTTTAGCAAAATTTCCTAAATAAATAAATAAACAGTAAGATTTAATTCAGTCTGATATTTGCATTATATACTAGTATTTGGTGAATTGCAAGGTACAGAGAGATGTTGATTTTGAATTGATTTCAGAAGCGTTTTTGTTTGCTTGAGATGAGACAATGGCCCTTTACCTTTTTATTATGATTGCTAGGTAACACACAAACTGTACTCAAATCCAACAGTTCGTTTCGGTTGCAAAGTTGCCTCGTTCAGTTTCACCACTCTCCGCCTGTAGCGTAGTAAATTGGAAGTGAACATCACGCTCTTGAGATGCATCTGAGAATGAGAAAACTTTTGCCAAGTTGAGTTAGGTTCGAGGAGTTTAATTAATTACTAATTAAAAAAAAAAAAAACTAATCGCGGTTAGAGAGCATAGTGTTCTCTGTTGCTTGCGTCATCATTGGTCACTATCACTTGCAGTTCCAGTCCACTGAGACTGAGAGTGCTACTGCTGGTGAATTAGAACGGATGATATGAAACAATCAACACGAATCCAGCTTTGAAATGCCATATTCTTCTTCTTCAAACACAATCCATAAAGCAAAAAATTAATATCTTGTTTTGAAACATAAAAAATGCAGGGGTAGAGAATAAAGGTACAAGAATCACTTGTTTCCTTTCCATCTGCCCATCTCAACTTCAAAGTCACCTCTCTTTTTTTCTTCTTCATTACCAATTGTATCTTGCATGCCACTTTCTGTTGCCCTTTCTTTTGAGTTGAGTTTCAAAAGCTCAAACAGATTTTTTTTCCCTTTTAGTTCATTTAGACTTTTTGAGCTGTTTTCATCAATCTTCTTGCTCTTTAAATAGCCCTTCTTTATGGTGTTTGATATTCTGGATTTCTATATTTGGAGGTCGGGGGTAAGTTTCTTCTATTTGTTTCGTCAGATTTCGCATCTGCTACTTTCGTTTCTACTAATTATATTTCTTCACGGCTTTTAAATTAAGTCATGATTGGAGTTTGCTTAAATCAGTGTCGTTTATGCATATATCAGTTTGTTTGTGTTTTCTGGTAATTTTTGTTTTAAATTTTTTTATGCTTGGAAAATATTAGATCTATTTTATTTGTATAAGTTTCAACACACACTGGTGGGCCGGTGGGAAATATAAGTGACTGTGATTATATACTGTATACATGATAGTTTGGTTCTCAAGTTTAATTCCTATGTCGTAAGTAGAATTTTGGATGCTTTTGGGTTTTCTATGGACTGTTACTTCATTGTATTTCATTCTAGCAACAGAAATGTTGAATTTTTGGGGCTAACCTGTCACCGTTAAACTTACGTTTTATGTTTTTTTCATCTACATTCTGAAAATTCCTTGCATTTCTTTTTGTGTTCTGATTCTATCTTGTTATGGATCTTTTACATTTTGAAAATTTCGATAGGACAAACATCATAGATTTGAGTAGATCAAAAGTTCATTGGCTGTTGTCACAATGGTTTCAAGGTCATATTCGAACCTCTTAGATCTTGCTTCTGGTGAGTCCCCGACTTTTGTTCATGAGAAGAAGAGACTTCCTCGAGTGGCAACTGTTGCTGGAGTATTGTCTGAGTTGGATGATGAAAACACCAATAGTGTTGGCTCTGATGCTCCCTCATCTATCACGCAAGAACGTATGATCATTGTGGGTAACCAGCTTCCCCTTCGGGTTCATCGAAGTCCAGATGGCAGTGGTGAGTGGTGTTTTAGCTGGGATGAGGATTCGCTTCTGTTACAACTCAAAGATGGCCTTGGAGAGGATGCAGAGGTTATATATGTTGGATGTCTTAAAGAAGAGGTTGACCCCAGTCAGCAAGATGAGGTAGCCCAAACATTGCTTGAAACTTTCAAATGTGTACCGGCATTTATCCCTCCTGACCTTTTTAGTAAATTCTACCATGGATTCTGTAAACAACACTTGTGGCCTTTGTTTCACTACATGCTCCCTCTATCACCTGATCTTGGTGGAAGGTTTAATAGGACCCTTTGGCAGGCTTATGTTTCTGTGAATAAGATATTTGCAGACAAAGTAATGGAAGTGATTAGCCCTGATGAAGATTATGTCTGGGTTCATGACTACCATTTGATGGTTTTGCCAACATTTTTGAGGAAGAGGTTTAATAGGGTGAAGCTTGGTTTCTTCCTTCATAGTCCATTTCCATCATCTGAAATATATCGGACACTTCCTGTTAGGGATGAACTTCTAAGAGCACTTCTCAATGCTGACCTCATTGGCTTTCATACTTTTGATTATGCAAGGCACTTTCTTTCTTGTTGTAGTAGGATGCTTGGTCTTTCTTATCAGTCTAAGAGAGGCTACATAGGGCTTGAGTATTATGGTCGTACTGTTAGCATAAAAATTCTGCCTGTTGGAATTCATATTGGCCAGCTCCAATCTGTGTTGAATCTTCCTGAGACAGAATCCAAGGTAGCTGAGCTACGTGACCAGTTTAGGGGCCAAACTGTTATTCTAGGTGTTGATGACATGGACATCTTTAAAGGAATTAGCTTGAAACTTTTGGCCATGGAACGATTGCTCATACAACATCCTGATAAGAGAGGTGAAGTTGTTTTGGTTCAAATTGCAAACCCAGCAAGAGGGCGTGGAAGGGATGTGCTAGAGGTTCAAACTGAAACCAAGGGCATGGTTAGGAGAATTAATGCGACATTTGGAAGACCGGGATATGATCCAGTGGTTTTGATTGACAACCCGCTCCAGTTATATGAGCGCATTGCATATTATGTTATTGCAGAGTGTTGTCTTGTCACAGCA
This sequence comes from Balakata baccata, assembly GCA_949630135.1. Classification (NCBI taxonomy): domain Eukaryota; kingdom Viridiplantae; phylum Streptophyta; class Magnoliopsida; order Malpighiales; family Euphorbiaceae; genus Balakata; species Balakata baccata. The sequence continues at coordinate 51,540 of CATIWF010087753.1, forward strand.
GTAAGGGATGGGATGAACCTGATACCCTATGAGTATGTTATATGTCGGCAAGGAAATGAAAAGCTAGATGAGACATTGGGACTACACCCATTAGCCCCAAAAAAGAGCATGCTGGTGGTTTCAGAATTTATTGGATGCTCCCCATCATTGAGCGGGGCTATTCGAGTAAATCCGTGGAATATAGATGCTGTGGCTGAAGCTATGGATTCTGCTTTAATAATCCCTGAGCCAGAAAAACAAATGCGACATGAGAAGCACCATAGATATGTAAGTACACATGATGTTGCATATTGGGCACGTAGCTTTTTGCAGGATCTTGAAAGGGCTTGCAAGGATCATGTGAGGAGGAGGTGCTGGGGAATTGGATTTGGTTTAGGATTTAGAGTAATTACTCTGGATCCAAATTTCAGGAAACTTTCAGTTGAACACATTGTTTCAGCTTATAAAAGGACCAATAATCGAGCAATTCTTTTGGATTTTGATGGTACTATGATGCTTCCTGGTTCAATAAGTACCACCCCAAATCCAGAGGCTGTTGGAATCTTGAACAATTTGTGCTCAGATCCTAGGAATGTTGTTTTTGTTGTTAGTGGGAAGGACAGGGAAACTCTAACTAAATGGTTTCCTTCTTGTGAAAAGCTTGGAATTGCAGTAGAGCATGGTTATTTTGTGAGGTATGCATTTTTTCCTTTCTTTCTCTATCTGACTTTTGATCTATGTTTTTCCAACTTGAATATGTAATGTTGATCTTAAGATTCCCAGTTTCTCATCTACTGCCCAAATTTCAGTTATGGGTAGACAAAAGAAACATGTGTTCGTGTTCCAATATAATTTTGTGAACCTTTGGAATCAGATGCATCACAAAACATGATGGAAAATCATATTTATAACTTCTAACTACATAAATGTCTTCTATGCCTTCAAATCTCGATCATGGTACACTGAATACAATAATGATTTATATACTGTGGAACTCAACTGAGAATAGTTCAATGTGTGCTGTACACTTACTTGATTAAGTGACCCAGAATTCAAAGAGTCTGGTGATGAATTTTGAGCCTAGAAACGTATAAAAGCTTGTTGTATTGTTTTGCTTTTATATATTGATTTGAAATTTCTGACTGAGACCCGAATGGAAAGTGTTACATAAAAGCTTTGGATAGTTGTGAAACTACTTGAAAGTAGGGGTGAGCATTCGGTTGGTTCAAACATTGAACTGATGCTTATTTATGAAAACTGAACCGAACAACATTTAGAACTAAATCTAACCGAACCGAAATATTTTGGTTTGGTTCAGCTTTATTTAATCGGTTTTGTTAATTAATTAATTAGATTTATATAAATAGTAATTATTATTGTATTTTATCAATTATAATAGATTAGAACCAAACACTATAACTTTATTAATTATGATAAATTAAAACCAATTATCACAACCTTATCAATTACAATATATAAGTCATAATCAAGTAATATAACTCTATAAATTATTATAAATTAAGATAAAATAGCATAAATTATGATAAATTGACATAATCATTACTTCATCATCTAATATAATTATCATAACTTTATAAATTATCATAAATTAATATCAAATATCACAACTTTATAAATTGGTATAAATTAAAATCAATTATCATAACTCTATTAATTACTCTAAATTAAAATTAATTAACATAAATTAGAATAAATTTTCATAATTCATGACTTTATCTTACTATAAATCAAAATAAATTATTATAAACTAGAATTTTTATATCTAAAAAATTGAATAAATCATTATATATATATATATATATATATATATATATATATATATATATATATATATATATATGAACATTCAAAACTGAACCGAATAAACTGAATGTTCAATTGATAACCGAATCGATTAAACCGAAAACCGAACAAGTAAAACCGAATTCAATTCTGTTCGGTTTTGCACACCCCTGCTTGAAAGGCAGTTAGGTATGCCTTATCATGAACTGAAAATCCACTGGATTTACAGATGGTTCATCCCTCTTTGGGCTTATAAGCCATATAGGGCTAATGATGTCGACATTTACAGAAATTGTGGTTCTTTTTGAAGTGTCAATTATTAGAGGTATACTGTAGGAGGTATCAACTTAGCTGATTCTTGTTTTACAAAGGATATCAGAAACTAACCTGGGTGTAAAAGAAATCCTGATTATTAGAGCACTCCACTAATTGAGTTTAGTTTATTTATACAGGCCAAATCATGATGCAGAGTGGGAAACATGTGTTTCTGTGCCGGATTTTGATTGGAAGCAGATTGCTGAGCCAGTGATGCAGCTATACACAGAAACAACTGATGGTTCTGCAATTGAGACCAAAGAGAGTGCCCTAGTATGGAATTACCAGTATGCAGATCCAGATTTTGGCTCGTGCCAGGCTAAGGAGCTTCTAGACCACCTAGAAAGTGTGCTTGCAAATGAGCCAGTTTCTGTCAAGAGTGGTCAACACACCGTAGAAGTTAAACCTCAGGTTAGTGCTTCATGTGACCGTTCAGTATTAATATGATTCTCAGATATAGAAATAGGACCATATCAAGATTACTTCTTCTAGCAACACCTTTATGTGAGATAACTGTTTGTGACTCACACTGGTGGCCTTTGATGGAATAATTTTAAGACATCTAAGATGATTCTTCGCAGATGTGTAAATGTCCATGCATGTGCATTAATATGTTCAATTCCGTAATATTGATGAAAGCTCACCCTTTGTCTTGGAAATATTGTTGGAAATAATTATTTCTCCTTGATTATCCTGGTTTACTTTTTCATAAAGCACAATGAATATTCTGTTGGTAGTGGTACATGTCAATTACTTGATAGAAGTTTATTCGAATAGAGATGTGAAGGAAGGACAAAAAAACAAAAAGGATTGCAGGTACATGATTTGACCTTAATGAGTGGTAAAAGGCTAATGATGTTAGTTATTATGCTTGAAAGTTGCAGCTTCTAATTAATAAGTAGAAAGATTATTATTTTCTTTTCTATTGTAATGTATTGAGGGTCCGGTCTTTGTCTCTGTTTCCTTCACTGGCTTCAAAGTTTGAAGGCAGTGTTATAAACTATAAATCGAGATTGATAGCGGAAACTTACTTGTTGAAGCATATATTTCGTGTCTTCAATGTTTCGGAAACGCCTGTTACTAGAATCTGGAGTATAATCCACGACACAAACACCCATGATCTTCTTGTATGAACTTGGGAGAGAAGAAAATCACCAGAAAAATTTCAGAGAGAGGGAGAGATGAATGTTACGTTCTGTAACTTCTAATGGAAAAGTTATTTTCTAAAAAATAACATCATCCTTTTATAATAATTCAATTTGGGTCTTGGGCTGGGTTAAGCCCATGTGGGCAGCTCATTCCCATAAAACCCAACATCTCCTACTTGCCTATAATGAGTTTGGCTCATCCCAAAATATCATCCCAACAACTTAAACTTGAATAAAGAATAATTCATACAGGCGAACGGACCGTATGATGGTGGGAGCTCCAATACAAACCTAACCATAGGCTATATAGGAGACATCAACCCAATGATGTAATTACTTTTGATAATGTGCTTGTTTACCTCATGTATTTTTCTTAATACACATGATCGAGTATCGTTTAATATCTCAAGAATCCAACTTATATCACTCTTTCAATTACTTTGTACTCTAAGTTATTTCAGCTTTATCAATCGAAATAATCTTGATCGGTGAATACAAGCAACGAGTGTATAAGCAAAAATACTATTTCTTTTGCCCTCATGCCAATTGGATCTGAATTATCTCGCCTTTCTAGGAATGTTCCATTAAGTCAAATCATCCCATGACTATAGGATACATCTAAAAATAGCCAACATTAATTCATCACGTCATAATATAGTCAAAAGTCACAAAGGGTAATAAGAAATGAAATCCGTATTCAGGATTTCTAGGACTCACATAACGAAGAAGCAAGAATTCATTCTTTCGCTTTCTGATAGGTCGTCTAGCACATGCAGTATGAAATGCATGCTATGATGGAGCAACTCTTTTCTTATCAAAGATATATGAGTGTATGTCTTATTCTTAATCATAATATAGATAACACCATATGAGTCTTAGTCTTGTCACTCTTAAAGTGCCAAACTTGATACTTTTGTCTACACATTCAACAATGTCAAACAACAATTTTCATACTCAGCTTCCTCTAAATAAACACATGAATGGTGGGGAACTCATTCATATCGATTTATATATATATATATATATCTATATATATGAATAATCTCATCTTGATCCTCATCAAGACGACCTTTTTTATGTAATAGCATGACTAAATCTGCTTCTATTGTGTCTTAGTCATCCAAACTTTGGTCTCATCTCTACTCGCTCAACAGCACTAGAGGCGATTACTCATGTGAGAGAGTCAATCTAAGTCTATTGACATACTTTATCGAATTGTGCTCATTGGCATTTCCAACATATTCATATAATAGAAATAACTATAAAATTAGCGAATCATGAGAAATGCACTCCACGTCATTACAAGTAAAATATAAGCGGTTTGTTAACATATGCAAGTCGACTACACTCTAGATAAGCCCACGAATCTCACATGTCTAACAAATGCATCCCTAAATAGATCTGCTACTATTTCACTCATAGGAATGTATTTTAAGACCACTTCCTTCTGTGTGATCAAGTCTCTAACACATCGATATCTAATCTGGATATGTTTAGTCCTTTAACGATATTTCGGATCCTTAACACATGTTAATGTAGCTATACTGCAACAATAAATTGTCATAGGTTCAGATGCTGACTTAAACAATTTTATGTGTTGCAAAAACCTTTTCTACCAAACTGTCTCTTGTATAGTTGAGGAGTACACCACGTATTCAGCTTCCACTCTTGATAAAATTATATAAGATTGCTTCTTGCTACTTTATGAAATTACATAATTATTTAGCATGAATGCATATTCAGAAGTTGATTTGCGCTGATTAAGATCGCATCCCCCAATTAGCATCTGTGTTACCAACTTAGTGCAAATCCTTTCTTCGATACTACAAAACATAGTTTGAAGTTCTTCTTAGATATCTCAATATCCTTTAAACTATCATCCAGTGTTTCGGACCTGGATTAGATTGAAATTTTCTCACTACCTTAAAGGTGTAGCAAATGTCTAAATGCGTGCATACACTGCATACATTAAACTACTAACAGCGCTGAAAAAACTGTAATTTGGACATTAGTTCGTCTTCATTAGATGTCTTGGGACATGTATCAAGACTTAAGGCTCAAATTCTTTTGGAATATCCACTGACTTGCAACCATGCATATGGTAATGTTTCAACATTTTCTTAATGTAAGTCTCATGAGATAAACCCATAAGTTTTTTCGAGCGATCCCTAAGGATCTTAACACTAAGCACATAGCTATCCTGACCCTTGTCTTTCAATTTGAACTTTGATGATAATCATTTCTTGGTAACATCTATTAACTTCTCATCATTTCTAGCTATTAATATATCATTGACATACAAGGATAGAATTATGAAACCACTGTTTGAACGTTTAATATACTCGCCATGGTCTTCCTCCATCATCGTGAACCATCTTTTAATGTGGCTTGATGAAATTTGAGGTTCCATTATCTTAATACTTGCTTAAGACCATAAATAGATCTTTGGGCGCAAACTTTGCTCTCTTGTCCTTTTAGCTCAAAGCTTAAAGGTTGATCCATATAGATCTATTCATCTAGTTCTCCATTTTCACAAAAATAGTCTTAACATCCATTTGGTGTAATTATAAGTCCATCCATGCCACAATAGCCAAAATGAGGCAAACAGATACAAACCTGATAACAGACGAGAATGTATCTTCATATTCAATTCTCTCTTACTGTGTATAACCCTTGGCTACTAATCAAGCTTTATATCTTTTAACTGTCCTTTTCGCTTTACATTTAATTTTTTAAGAAACCACTTGTTCCCAATAGGCTTACGACCTGACGATAAATCAACCAAATCTCAGACTTAGATTTTATCGAATCTATTTCCTCTTTCATAGCTTTAACTCATTCCTTAGCTTTAGGAGCTTTAGGATTAGAAAGAACCTATTGTACTGTCTTGGACTCTTAATTTTCTGGAGCAATCACAAAAGTTTTTCCCTCAATCTCAATATCGACGACAGATAATTTTTTTACGGTTATTACATCGAGATTGATATTGCTTGTGATATTACTCCATAGGAACACAATCAGGTAACTTTCACTCCCACTTGCTTTAGGAGGAGCATGATATTCTATATCATCATGCTTAGGCGAAGCTAATGCAACCATTCTTGCTCTTCCATTTCATATAGTCGGAAATCCCTATTTATCTCACCTCTTTCAAAAAAGTCATCTTTTAAGAAAATGACATATCATGATCCAATTTTTGTTACACTTGTGTATTTTTCCAAAAAATATTTATCATTTGGAGAATTATGAGTATCTTTATAAAGACACATTTTTCTCCCTTGAACCAAGTTTTCCATATTCACGAGAAATGTTATGAATATAGGCTGCGCAATTCCATGGGCGCATATTACTCAAGTCAGACTTCTTTCCTTTACATAACTCCTACGGGATGGAAGGAACATATTTTGATAGCACACAATTAAGTATGTGGGCCGCAGTAAGTAGCTTATTTCCTTTAAAGGAAATATGCAAATTAGTTTGCGCCATCATTGACTTAATAATATCTAATAAGGTTCTATTCCTTTTTTCTTCTATACTATTTATTTGCGGAGTCAAAGGAATAGTTAGCTATCTAGTATACCCTTATCATCACAATAAATTTTAAACTAGTCGAATTTATATCCACGTCTTCGATTTGTCCTTAATACTTTAATATTTACATTTAATTGATTCTCAACCAATCTACTATATTGTATGGCAGTCCAATGCTTCAAACTTATGAGAGAATTAAATAAACATGACCGTAATTGGTGAAGTCATCTATAAATATGATGAAATAGTGAACGCTATTGCTCTCACATTTATTGGTCCACAAATATCATAATGAATAAGCTACAAAGGAAATATGACTCTTTTTGCTAAATGGTAATCTTGTTGTTTTCCAGTTAGACAATGCTCACAAACAAGTAAATCTATGTTCTCAGACAAAACAAAAAAGATCAGTCTTTGCTAATTTTTCTAAGCGATCTTGTCCAATGTGTCCTAGTCTAGCATGTTGCTTAACATCATTATTTAATAAAATATTATTGGAATTGCCAACAAATACAGATTTACATAAATCCATTAAATAATGTTCAACACTATAATAATCAATTAACAAATATCCAAACCCATAATAAACATCGTCCAATAGTAATTACACACAACCATTATCAAATATAATTGTAAAACCAAGTCCTAGCAAAAAACAGTAACAAACATTAAATTTCGTCGAATTTCAAGAGCATAAAACTCGTCATGGAGATTAAGAGTGCGGCCTCCCCATAACATCAGCTTGAATCCCTTTTGGAATCCGACGAAATTTCATAAAGGCATATCAATCCCTTGCTATGTGGTCTGTCCAATCAAGAACAGTTTCAGCCAATGTCAAACAACTGCTAAAATACAAGTCAGGAGAGAAATTGGGTCATACAATACTTTTGACTCAATGCAATCACGAGCAAAGTGATTACGCTTCTCACAATTGAAGCAATTCATATTTTTGTATTTCTTGCCGCCGCGTCTATCGTGCTTGCATTTGTTTCCGCTAAAATTGGCTTTATTGTCTTCCTTGCCTTTTCTATTGGCCTTACACTTCTTTTGCGTTTCTAGAGCATCTTGAGATTCAGTCATATAAGCCTCTCCATCAGGCTTATCAGTGAGAAGGCGATCCTCCTTAAGCTCAATATATCGGGCAACATCATCAAATGTTTTAATATTGTCATTGTGGGTAAAGTTGACACGCATGTGTTCCTAGGCATTTGGAAGAGAACGTATAACAATTTGAACCTGTTGCTCATTAATCAACTCATGGTCAGCAGCTTTCAGTTCACTTATCATGTTGAACATGACAGTTAGGTGCTGCCTCATTGTGTTATTATGATTTTTTTTATAGGCATCAAATTTCAGAGTCAACTGACGCAACCTATTGATTGAGGTTTTATCGAATTGGACCTTAACAGCATCCCAAACTGCTGGGGTTGAGCGGTGCTTCTCAAAGCGTAGCATCAAGTCATTTCGCATGCTATTCAACATCAATATGCGAGCAACTCTATCCTTACGCTTATAGACTTGATATGCCTCCATATCTTGCCTATATTGAGCAGTGCTTCCATACTCATGCTCAACTATCGGTTGTGTGATAGTCTCCGGCATTTCTTACTCTTGCAAGAGATACTGAATTTTGTGATGCCAAATATCATAATTATTATCATTTAGCTTATTTCCTTGGTTTAAGTCAGTAACTATGCTTTTCGTAGCAGTCATATCAATTATTTAGAATAATGATCACAACATACTTCATACAATTCTTACAACAAAAAAAATATTTCATGTCACATTGTTTTAAATTAATTAATAATAATCTAACATAAGCAGTAAAAGCAAAAATACTGTTATATAGTCCAATTAATTTCTACTGACATAGTTCAGTTATAATCGTTTAATTTAAATATGCGCCAATGATTATATTATGTGAGATCAATAAATCTACCAACATAATATTTTCCACAATATCACATGTATACAACTTGATGCAATAAAACAATTCAACATGCTCATTATTTTAAACATTCAATATAAAATATACATATCACACATTAGAAGCAAAAAATACAATGCTACTACTAATCATCTCATGACATATTTATTTGTCACTAATATCCATTAGATATATATAATTAATTTTCATGTAAAATAAATTTACATCTTTCACACTTTTTAATTCAAAAATGCTTCAAAAATGAGCTTTAAAAATTATGGAAAAATACCTATTAAATAGGAAATTAAATTTTAACCATTTTGAAAAAATTGCATTGACAACGGAGCCTGCATGTGCCCTCATGTGCTGGCACGCACCAGTTGACCTCAATTGATCGCCACATCATCGACACGTGGACCAATCATAGAGTGCAACTTGTCCAGACAATGTCATGTGGTATGCCACATCAGTAGATCGACAATGTGGCACGTCATCGCCAGCTCAGCGATTCTGTCATGTCACTGCAATCCGAGTCTGCCACGTGGCTCGATAGTTCTATTCTGCCATAACTGTCTTTCACACACCTTAGGTGGCACGTGCACTCCACATGCCTCTTTCCCATGGCCTTTCAGTCCTGTTTTTGAAATTTTTCCTGCATCATCAAGTATTTTCTACTGTTTGGGACCAAAAAATTTCAAATTTAACATCATTTTGGCTACGTTTGAGTAACAAACATCAAAGAGAGTGGGAATTGCACCAAACACAATTTCTAGAAATTAAAGAACACAAAAACAATATGAAACTTCAAAAATTTGTATAAATTCAACCATTTGTCGAAACATTACGAAAAAATACTCGTTGAAAAGCTTGTGACGAGAGCTTTCCAACCATGCCAAATACGCACCATGAAATCCAGAAAAAATTTGTCGAAAAATTGAAGAAAATTCAGATTTTTAGTGAATTTTTATGGATTATGGCATAAATAACATTCTAATCACGAATTCAAATACAAAAATACGATTTCAGGCTCTGATACTAATGTAAATCGAAATTGGCAACGAAAACTTGCTTGTTGAAGTGTGAATTTCATATCTTTAATACTTTGAGAATGCCAGTTACTAGAATTCGGAGCATAATCTATGACACGAACAACCTTGATCCCCTTGTATGAACTTGGAGGAGAAGAAAAACATCAGAAAAATTTCAGAGAGAGAGGGAGATGGAAGTTATATTATGTAACTTCTAATGGAGAAGTTATTTTCTAAAAAATAACTTCCTCCTTTTATAATAATTCAATTTGGGTTAGGTCAAATTCACATGAATAGTCCATTCCCACAAAACCCAACATAAATTGATGGCCATATTCAAAGGTAATGAAATACCTCTTTGACAGGGTTGTTGAGACAATTTATGCATACATGCCTTGCTTCTCGTTACAGATCAATTGTTTTGATGCTAATCCTAGAACAATAGACCAATTATCTTCACATTAATCCCATTAGCTTGGAATTATTTAAATTTTTTTCTAATTGATCTGTAACAAATTTTTAATCATAAGTTTTGTTTTAACTGTTAGTTTGACTTGTGTTTTAAAAATTTATCTTTAACTATGTGAACTATTCCTTGGACACTTGGAACAGGGTGTGAACAAAGGTCTTGTGGCAGAACGACTCCTTGAAACGATGCAACAGAAGGAAATGCTTCCCGATTTTGTACTCTGCATTGGGGATGACCGATCGGATGAAGACATGTTTGAGGTGATAATGAGTGCAAGGTCAGGTCCCTCTCTTTCCCCTGTTGCTGAAGTTTTTCCATGTACTGTTGGCCAAAAACCCAGCAAGGCTAAGTACTACTTGGAAGACACTAGCGAAATTTTGAGAATGTTGCAAGGACTGGCCAATGCTTCGGAGCAGGCTGTCAGAAATTTGCCCCGATCCTCACAGAGGGTCATCGTTGATGGAAACTAAAATTATCATGTCCTTGCATAGTAATTGTTGGCCAAGTATTCTTCTGTGTTTATGTGATTGAGGATTTCCAGGAGTGCTGTTAATTCTAGTTGGGGTTATATTTATATCTTGGCCTGTAAACTGAATATGCGGACAGCTTTGTCCAAATTAAGTTGTATTATGTAATTGTAGTTTCGATTGGGAGTAGATAAGATAATTTTATTCGTCGTACTTTGTTTTAATTTGAAGTCTTGATAAAAATAGTTTTTACAACTTTTTTTTAAGTAAAATAGTTTTTACAACTTATTTATAATATATATCAAAAATGTAAAATTTGAAATTTTATAAAAATACCAAAAAACAGATTTTTTTTTTTTTTACATTTTTTCAACGCTTAAAAGTTTTTTTCAATTTTACATAAAACAACTTTCTAAAATTACAATTGTATTGAAATATCAAAATTATTCAAAAATATATCTGGATGGTATATTTTTGACATATTTTCAGTATACTTTATACATATTCTGGTTCAATTTTCACCAATAAATAAGAAAAAAATCAAAACAAGAAGAATTTATTATTAAAAGAAGAAGAAGAAGAAATTGAATTCAATCAAAACTCGAAACATTATAAATTTTCAAATAAACAGTTTGATATATTTTTGGAATACTTTGGATATATCTTAGAGATACCTTAAATATACTTTAGGAATTCCTTAGAAATATTTTGAGCATATCTTGAAGATATTTTGAATATATTTTGGGAATTCCATGTGAATACCTTGGGTATACTTTGAAGATATTTTGATATACCTTTACATCGGGTATGCCTTGGGAATACTTTGGGTATATTTTGGAAATTTTTTGAGAATTCCCTAAAAGGAATTCCCTAAGTATACCTTGAGTATATTTTGGAGATACTTCGATGTAACTTTGGAAATTTCATAAAAATACTTTAGGCATATCTTAAGGATACTTTGGGTATACCTTTAAAATTCTTTGAGAATTCTCTAGGAATATCTTGAGTATACATTGAGGATACTTCTCTATACTTTTAGAAATTCTATGAAAATATTTCTAGTTTACCTTTAGAATACTTTGAGTATATTTTAGAGATATCTCAGTGATTTTCATCCAAAAAACGAAGAATAAAAAAGAAATCAACAATACAGATAAAAACTTAAAAAAAGTAAATAAATAAACTAAATCTCAAAGTTTTCTCTTAAAGCAATTTAACGAACTCATTGAACTTAGATAGAAAGCCAAGTCTTGAAATTAACTGCATCATCATCATGACCCTTGGTGGTATTTTTCTCTTATTTGAAGAAGCAGAAGGGAGTTCGAAAAAAAGAAAAATTGGAAATAAGATCACTATTGAATTTACGGGATATGGAGTAGAAATGATATCGGACAAAATGAGATTGGAAGAAGAACTGCAAAATTTGTAGTGGTGGATTTCGGAAAAAATGAAGAAAATGAAAAGTTCAGGAAAAATGAAAAATTTATGTAGTGATGAAAAAAAAAACTGCAAATAAATAAAAAAAACATATTCCTCAAAAATTTCCTCATTTAGTTCGGATATCGTTAGAGTAAGTTGATAATTTGACCCGATAAATTATGAGTGATTTAGGTTCGGGTCGGGCTACCCATGGGCTACCGGTATTACCATTTGCCGCCTCTACCCTTTGACTCTGTTACCTTATAAATATGAACGCATCGTCCGCAAATTAAAAGCTTCTTCCTTCGCAAATATGCCATGACAAGGTCTAAGAGATGAGGTGCTATAGTAAACACCTTAATCATCCTAACCAAAACTGGACATTCAAACCTGATTACAATTAATTTCAGCATAAAGAAGGGTAAATTACACAGACGGTCTCTGAACTATACAATACGTAACAATTCAATATCCGAACTTTAATTCGTAATACAAAATCCTATAAACTATTATTTTGTAATTGAATATTCCATATCATCATCTGCTCTTAAGTCATATAATGGTGTGCTGATATCAATATATCACATTAGATACAATTAAATAATTTGAATAATGTATATCAAAAAGAGATAATGTATTAGGTATTTTCTGTTTTCAATGATAATTGTTGAAGTACATCATGGTATAAGAGTTGTATATAAAGTACTGTGTTGTTACGATCACTACGGTATATCTATGTCAGCGTAATGTTACGTGAAATTAACCGCAGGCAACGGCAAGAGGTATTCAGTTACAAAATAATAGTTCGGTTGATTTTGTGTTATGAATTAAAGTTGGAGTTGATACGGGTTGAATAGTTCAATTAAACGTGCTGTACAATTCACCCCAAAAAGAACAGGAATCTAATTTTGAATCTTCTTTCTCATCTACTTCTTCTCTAGGAACCCATTCCCCTAAAACTCTGAAAAATCCGAAATCGCTTAACACGCCTAACAAGCAACCATTTATGGAGAATTCTCAAGTCCTTGTCTCGAAATCTTCTGTAACTTCGTCGAATTTAGAAGTGAATTCTCCATCTTCTGAGCCAACCTCGTCCAAGGTTGAGATGCTTTCTTTGAGTTCTGAGGCCGGTACTTGCAGCTTTTGTAATAAACAGACTAGCGAGCTGGAGATTAGCGAAAAGGATGATATGGAATCGAATAAATTGAGAAGCGAAAATAGTGACCAGGGACACAATCGAGAAAAGGAAGTTGATGACGTTGAGTCTAGATTGGACAAGTTGCAGTTAGGTGTGAAGGAGCCAGAATTGTCTGAGGACCAGCTAATGATCAATGATCAGCTGCAGGAGGATGAGGTAATTTAATTTTAGGTTTGTTAGATAGAGCTTGTTAAAGTGCATTTGCAGATTCTTTCATTTTCTTTTATATTGTACAGTGGTCACTGCTAGCGTTAATGTGTGTGAATTCCAAGGACAGTTTATTTTCTGCTCAGTACAAATGCATCGGATGTAAAAAAATTATTTAGAGTGTGTCAATATTGATTGTAATTTGTAACTACTGAAGCTTCATTCGATGTGGTTAGGACCTTCACTACTTGGAAAGTAACAGAAATGCCTACATGATTAGAAGTTACATTTAACATTGAAGACGATAGTTGACACAATTCAATCCTTGGCTTTACTGAAGGATCAAAACAAATCACTCTAGTTTCTAAAGAACCAACCTAGCCACTACCAATGACCATTGCCAGATGTAGGGACCGTTTGGAATTGAGTTTCGGAAAAAACACTTTTTGGAAAAAAAAAATTATATTTTTAATTTTTCTTGAGTTTTGAAAACTGGTTTTGGTAGAAGCATGTAAATAGATGTTTTTTCCAAAAGTAAGTTTGGAAAAAGCAGTTTATAAAAAATTCAAAACCTGTTTTTAGAACACCCAACAGCAATTCAAACACTTCCATAATAATTGGGTACAGTTAATTACATTATTGTTCTTTACGATTCACTCATATCCATCTTCTGCATAACTTGGGATGGGCTATCATTCTCTTCAACCAGCCCTGCACTTTTTTTCCACAGTAAACATAGCTTATCAGGAGTTTGCTTCCCTGGAGGCTCGCCAATCACTGGCAGATTGCACTGATTTGTTTGACACCATATTGTGGTTAGCCATCCAGAAATTGCAGACCTCTTTCTACGGACAGCAATGCTGCAAGGAGATTACGGTACTCGAATTTTATAACTCTTAACAACTCAGTATCTCAAAAATTATTTGTAATGCAAAAAGTAATCAAATTTTGTAAATCGTAATAACTCAATATCTCAAATATTATTTGTAACATAAAAGTATCTCAACTTTTATTTTGTAACTAAATAATACTTCCGTCTTTAATTATTAGTTTCCATAATATAAGTATAATATGGAATATCCACATCAGATAAATTATAATAAAAATAAAATTAGCTTTAATATTTACATCAGATAAATTTTAACTTTATTGACTGGGTATTACAACTAATTTTGTTTTTATTAAAATTTATCTGTATATTTCATGTCATATTTCTGTTAATGAGAATAAAGGGGTATTTGGAATTGCTGTTAAGTGTTCCAAAAATAGATTTTGAATTTTTTGATTTAATTGACTAATTTTTTTTAATTGTTTTTTTTTTCAAATCTACTTCTGGAAAAAATATTTATTTATCTGCTTCTACCAAAAAACAGTTTTCAAAACTAAAAAAAAGTTAAAAATACAAATTTTTTTTCCAAAAAGTGTTTTTCCCAAACGCAATGCTAAACGAGCCATAATAGCTGAAAACAGATGTACTATTTAATTACAAAATAAAAGTTGAGGTATTTTTATGTTATAAATAATATTTGAGGTATTGAATTATTACAATTTACATAATTGAGGTACTTTTGTATTACAAATAATCTTTTGAGTACTGAGTTGTTACGATTTACATAATTGGGGTTCCGTTGGCGTAATTCATCTCCTTTGCATGTCTATAGACATGCATGCAAAGTAAAGAATTGAAACGCTGAATGGATTATTTAAATAGTTGAAACACAAAGAAAAATATGTTTGGTAAAGAAAAGCAAGTTTGGTCTGGCTTTTAATTTTGTAACCTATTATCTGCATACTTTTGGTTAATTTGGTCGTCTTAGGTTGCTTGTAACTGTCCCATGAGTGATTATATGCTTTTCTTCTTCTTGGTTAAACAAATAGCTATTTGCTAGTTAGATAATTCATCAATGTGTTAGCATACTTATATGATTAATCAACATAAACTTTTGGGTCTAGTTTATGAAAATCTAACTTGGACACATGGGTTACCATGCCTGATTTCAGCACTTTGGTCTGACAGATGAAACAAACTGAAGCAAATCTCCTAAAACTTCCCAATGGGTCAAACTGAATCCAGGTTGTGCTTACCTGTCTCCTGTATTTTGGACAATTCTGGGGATTTTATGACATGAGCAGAAGGAAGTTGGGATCTTTATGATTATCCTTGATACCTTGGAGTTGGATCCTTTTA
Organism: Balakata baccata; assembly: GCA_949630135.1. Taxonomy (NCBI): domain Eukaryota; kingdom Viridiplantae; phylum Streptophyta; class Magnoliopsida; order Malpighiales; family Euphorbiaceae; genus Balakata; species Balakata baccata. The sequence continues at coordinate 67,159 of CATIWF010087753.1, forward strand.
TCCCTTCTTGCTGTTTCATTTTTCTGTTTCTCATCCCTAATCATTCTGCAGGTGCTTGCTATGGAGTCCATTTTTGGAGAGAATTTTTTTATCCTTGACAAGATAGGAGGCCTGCGATGTTTTCAGGTTTGTAGCCAACAAACCTATAGTTTTTGAAACCATCTTTCCATGTTGTGGAGAAGTGAATAATCCAATACCTGTGTTATGCAGATTTTCATTCATCTTGAATCTCCCACTGAGCTTACCATAACGGCAAGGCTTAATTCATTTGGTGATTTTAAGATGAAAAGAGAGAGTTTAGATGACTTTTCATACTCATTCAAAGTCCTGTATCTTCCACCAATTGTATTGACATGCTTATTACCTAAATCTTACCCAAGTCACCTGCCACCTTACTTTACCATCTCGGTTCAGTGGTTGGATTCCATTAGGATTTCCAGTCTCTGCTCCATGCTGGACACGATATGGATGGAACAACCAGGGCAGGAAGTTATATATCAATGGGTTGAATGGCTTCATAATTTTTCTCTTTCTCATCTTGGGATTGTTCTAGAGATAACACTTGGTCCCTATTGCATAGAACATGCTGGTGACAGGCGTGCTGTTTCAGGAAGTGTCACTTTGGATGATGATATTCGTTCAATGAGGAGCTATAATGATGCGCAGCATGTTGAGAACTTTCTTAAAAACTTGCATGAATGCCTCATCTGTTACAATGAATATAGAGGTAAATTAAATCTTCACTTGAAAAGTGATTATTCCAGTTTCGTAACTAGAAACAAGTCTCTTCTTCATTTTAGAATTGGTGATTGAAAAATATGCAATGTTGGCATTCCATTCTTTTAATGTTTTTAATTTTATTTTCTCCTCCTGTTGGGAGGGGAGGTAATGACAGAAATGTTGAGGTTGCAATATTAACATCCCTAGCTCACATCAAGGGTTCTAAGATTTTATTTGGTAAAAATTGACACAAGATTTGTGTCGTCATGGAGACTGGAGAACACTGCTGTTTACCTTAAATATCTTTCTAAATTATATTTCATAAGTTATGGTACCTTAACTTCTAACCGGTTCAATATCTGGAGCTGGTCCAATATTATTTTTTCTTTTTATAATTTTGATATGGCTATCCGTATTTGATTCTCCAGGGAAGCCAAATTTCTCAGGTGGGTCTGTAAGGATCATATTTGGAAAACTTTCTTAAACATGCAGCATCGGCAGTTGGAAGATTATGTGTTAGCTTGGAATTAATGATGGAAAAGCAATTCTGCTTTTGTAGAATTAGAGTTCAAACTTGAAATTTGGAGACAGCAGATTGTAAATATTTGGATCACAAGGGCCATAAATGAAGAATAGAGATTACAAAAACAGAGCGAGGATAACATGAAAAGCTCCAAATAACCACCACAGTGTAGGCATGTCATTTTGAACTACTATCATAACAAAAGAATAATGGTATCTACAATGAACATATGTAGTATTGATAAATTCTAGCACACAATAGTTCAATTGTAAAAGTCAACTTTCTAATAAACTACAAATATGACATCTAAATGCTCAAGTAAATATTACAATTCTTCACATGAATTATGGTGATTCTAGAAAAATTAAATTTCTTTTGAAAACCTAAATGTCAATGTTCCATGGGTTGCTTTTCGTCAAATGTTACTTTGGATCAAAGAATAACAGAAGAGGTGACTACATGAAAAAATTGGCTCTGCCTGTAGATGGTTTCAGGTTTTGTTTGGTGAACATGGTGACTCTTCAAGCCTTCTTGCCTGTGACATAAGTGGACCTCTAACCACATGACTACATTTGAGCATTACTGAACATGTCATTATTCCTCTTGGAGAATGCTTAGTGGGATTTGCAGGTCTGAAATCAATAATTATGGTTAAAATAAAATCTGTTGGGGGTGTAATTATTGTGTGTACAAATTCATTTTTTTATTGGGAATACCTCACTTCCATAACAAATTACTTTGGTTACTCCATTGTTTTTCTAGGGTAGGAACATTTTTGTCGTTGGTCTTGTCCTTTCTCCACCAGTGACTTGATTTGTTGATCATATTGATTTTACAATGAATTATCTACTTTTTACATTTTTCATGTATTTATATTCTTATCAAAGACCTTGTTCAATTCTCTTAACAGGCAGCGACTTCATCAGGTTACCTTGCCAGCACTTCTTCTGCTGGAAGTGCATGAAGACTTATTCCAACATACATGTTTCAGAAGGTACTGTGAACAAACTTCACTGTCCAGATGCTAAATGTGGGGGTATGATTCCACCTGGCTTATTGAAACAGTTACTTGGCGATGAAGAATATGAACATTGGGAGTCTTTAATGTTGCAAAAGACACTAGACTCCATGTCTGATGTTGCCTATTGTCCACGATGCGAAACACCCTGCATAGAAGATGGAGAACAGCATGCACAGTGCTCCAAGTGCTTCTTTAGCTTTTGCACAATTTGCAGAGAGCGGCGGCATGTAGGTGCAGTGTGCGTAATGCCGGAACTGAGGCTTCGTATCTTACAGGTAAATTTTGTGTGCTCATCTCAAGCATTTCATCTTCCACTTTGTTATACATCCATATTATTCCTTGAAGCAAGGAAATTTTATTTAGTGAACAGACTTTTCATATGGATGGTATCATTGATATGCATACATATTCAAATATGATTGAGAGATGCCAATTAATAGGAGCCTAACTGACTGACCAAATTGGAAGTGATGAAAAATGGGGACAAGGTTTTCAGTCTAAGATCTTGAGGAATCTGTCAGGCTTGATTGAGGATATAGTAAGAGCCTTTTTAGGGTTTACGATGATATTTATTTGGATTCATGAGCAAAAGAAACCTTAAATTTTAATCAAATTTACAACAGTGGCCCTCCATAAACAGTTTCAATTGTAGGCGAAGTCATAATATTACTTTTTAGTTGATGATATGTCTGTAAAAATTAATAATTTTTATTTGCAATATCACTCGCTCCATTGACTATCTCACTTGATAAATACTACTATTTTTATGGCAATGCTATCTAAAATGAGATTTGAGACCACAGCTACATTCTTAAGCACATAATAGCGCATTTCCAAGAAAAGAAAAAGTCAGAATAATAAGACCTTTTTGTGATAGCCAAAAGTGCTGTAATGCTCCTGTACTTTAAAAATATGTCATTTGCAAATCGAGTAATGTCTGGATTGCTTCATTTGATTAGAACCCTAATCTTTCTCAATGCCACATGCATACACATGAATATGAGTGAGTTCCTCTTTTATTTTGCTTTGTCTTCTGTTTTTCATAAAGCAACATGGGTATGTTTCTATCATTTTATTGCATTTGAGACCCAACATAGTTTTCTTGCATTTCTGCCTTAGTCCAGTTGTACTTATGACTTTCATGGTCAATATTACCATTAGCAACATTTACCTGTAAAAAACATTGCTATTAAACTACTCACGAAATGAAAATATTCCACTGTCAATTGATTTATGCTCTACAGGAGCGCCAAAATTCATCTCAGCTGAAGGATGATCAAAAGCGTAGGGAGCGTGAGATAATCAATGAACTTCTTAGTGTGAAGGAAGTACTTCGTGATGCCAAGCAATGCCCATCCTGTAAGATGGCAATCTCAAGAACCGAAGGTTGCAACAAGATGGTCTGCAATAACTGTGGGCAATACTTCTGCTACCATTGTCATAAGGCAATTGATGGATATGATCACTTCAGGTAAGTAACTCCATTGGTCAAGTTATCTTTTCTTTTGTCTCTGAAAATTGCTTTGGACGTGTTTGTTATCGTTGGTTTGTTCATTTGTCTTTTTAGATTGTGCATTTTATAGCTTCGTAGAAACTGAATTATGAATTGGTACTCTATATAAGTGATTTGACTAATATCTACTATTATGAAGGGATGGGGCATGTGAATTATTCCCGCAAGAAACAATTAGACAGTGGGAGGCGCAGATGAATCCCCGCCAGATTGTGGCTCAGGTTCAAGCTGAGCTCTTTGCCGAGCATCGTCACTTGTGCCCTACTTGTGGTCAATTCAATGCGAAGGTGAGTGGAGAACTAGTCTTATTGGATAAGTAATAGTTGCATTTTGGTGCACTGAAGAACTAGATTCTATTTAGTTGTAATCAGGATAGATCAATTCTATCTTGATTCATTACCTATATCATGTGTTCTCAAAAGTTCAGTTTTCTGGGGTAATTTATTCATATATATATATATATATATATAGTTATAACCTTGGGTGAATATTGAGAAAGCTTAATGAGATGTTCCCTCCACAGGTCTCTTTTATTTTATTTGCATCTCTGTGAAAGTTATTGAGCTGCATAAATTGACCGGGAAATTCAACAGTTCGCATTCATTTTGTTATATTTGACAGGTGGGAAATAACAATCACATATTTTGCTGGGCATGTCAAAGTCACTATTGTTACTTGTGCAGAAAGATTGTGAGGCGCAGCTCTCAACATTTTGGACCCAAGGGTTGCAAGCAACACACAATTGAGTAGCCTGAGGAAAGTTGCAAAGGTGTTTCAACAATGTATAATATTGTATGGTTGCATTATGGTAAACTAAGATTGTATGCAATGAACTATCTTTATTTCAAACTGTATTTTTACTATAGATCAAAAGCTCGATTTCTTTCCTTCTGCTATGAAGTAATTGGCAAGAAAGATGCTGATAGAAACTTGCAATAATATCAACCGAACGGTGCACACAAGGAGGGAATTTCTGTATCTTTATTGATAATCTCTATGATCAGCAAGGTATTTACAGAACTAATAGAGATGATTTCTGGATCGGGACTGGGAAATAAAAGGAAAAAACTATACCAAACAATATAGCCAGGGAAATCCCTCCTTACTCTAGCTAAACGGCTAAGAGTCCTAAAAAACCCAATAAAATTCCATCATACCAGCATGAGCCCTTCCATCCAACTTTTATAACTATGGTACCTCATAATTTCAGCTGGCCTTTTCTCACTTGATTCCATGTGTGGGTAAATTATATTGTGGATTCTGGTTCAAACTTCACTTGTGTTCGAGTAGTAATAAAATGCAGTGGCAATTTTGTAAATAAAACAAATTTATACAGATTCATTTGTTAATGTTGGTTCATTAGTTTATTAGTAAAATATTTATTAGCTTATTAGTAAAAAGTTCATTATTTAATTGATAAATGTTCATTTTATTTTAAAACAAAATTAGCAATTATTGTGTTTTTTAGATGTAATTTGTCTCAATTTGTTATTTTTTCGATGCATTTTGTTTCAATTTTTTTTTTTACATTTTGAGTTTTTTTAAAGATGATTCAATGAATTCATACCTACACATCAAAACAGAAAAATATCAATTAAATTAAGTATACAAAGAAATAAAATGAATTTGTATAAATATAAGTAATGAACCTTTATTAATAAACTAATAAACCTTATTGATAAATTAATAAACCTTTAATTTATTCGTAATGAACATTTCTCGATAAATTAATGAATTTTTACTTCATTGTTAATAAATCTAGAGTCTTGAAAAAAAAATGCATCGTGTATATAATTTAATGAATATTATATTATTTTCTTTAATTTTTATAGTAATAAATTAATGAATCTTTACTTTATTCATAATGAATATTTCTTAATAAACTAACGAATATTTTTCAATAAAGTAATGAACATTTTTTTTCAATAAAGTAATGAACATTTTTTTCAATAACTGGATGATGAATATTTAAAATTTTTTTTATTTTGATATATAGATATAAATCCATGAAATCCTCTTAATAAAGATGCATTGTGTATATAATTTAATGAATATTATATTATTTTCTTTAATTTTTGTAGTAATAAACTAATGAACTTTTACTTTATTCATAGTAAACATTTTTTAATAAACTAATGAATATTTTTCAATAAAGTAATGAACATTTTTTTAAAAACCGGATGATAAATATTTAAGATTTTTTTATTTTGATCTATAAATATAAATCCATTAAATCTTTTTGATGAAAATGCATTGTATATATAATTTAATGAATATTATATTATTTTCTTTAATTTTTTGTAGTAATAAACTAATAAATTTTTACTTTATTCTTAATAAACCTTTCTTAATAAATTAATGAACATTTATCAATAAAGTAATGAACCTTTTTTAATAATCGGATGATGAATATTTATGAAATTGTCACAATGTATTTAATAGTTGTGTAAGTTTGTTTTATTTACAAAATTGTCACCATCACTTACACGTGTGATGGGTCATTGTCCATAATACTCCCTGGACTAGTGCATGATATAAGACTTCCCTCATGTGCCCTTTTGCCTTCTAGAAAAAACTTTTCAATTGGAGAGCTCTTGATTGGGCTGGACAAGTGCTAAGTTTATAACTTCATCTTAAGGCCTTATTTAAAAAGGATTAAAATTTAATTAAAAAAAAATTAAATAATTTAAAAAGAATTATTATTATATTAAAAAAAGTTATTATATTATTATAATATTAAAAAAAAGAAACCAACACGCACTTAAGGAATGGAACACGTCTATGTCATTGATTGTGAGGCTTAGTTTGCACAACTCGTGTTGGCTCTTGCATGCCTGTGTTAATTTTAAGTCAGACTATAAATATAAAACACACCGTGTAATTCTTTTGTCTTATCTCTTTCCTAGCCGCCCACTCTCTCTAAAACACACACAGCTACCCTCCCCATTCTCATTGTTCCATCATTTTCTTCCGTCCAAAAATATTCTCAGTAATCGGATTATAGAGTTTATTTGTATTATTCACAACATACGATTTCCATTCTCTCTCGTGGTAAGTATTGGTTTTAATCCTGTAATTTATATTTAGGGTTCTAAGGAATATTGTGATGAACACATAATAATGGTTGTTAAACCATGATGTATATTTTACGTGTTCGAGACGATATAATTTGTAACACCCTCCCATATAGCATACTAGCCTGCTATACGAGGGAGTGCTACCACATACTTATTACTATCTTTACTATTATACTTCTTTTAGCCTTTAACTTTTTAGCATATTAATATAAAAATAATAATCTTTATCATCATCCATGGCAACATAAAATCATAAGTTGTATATGTAATACGTTCCATGCATAAATATAAAAACTAAACTGTAACATCTGTAAACTAGGGCTAACATGCCCAAAATTACATATCATATAAAATCCATAACTTCTTGAATTGATAACTATAAAGTCATGCCAAACATTCCATTAATTGATAGCAACTGTGTACCTGGTAAGCCGAAACCTTTCTCACATTATATTACATTTTCCTATTTTTGTTTATTTATTTAAGTTGTCCAATTACTCTATACTATACTACCAGATACAAGTTGTGAATAGGGACGCCATCGGAGTTGAAGCCACCCTACCCACCTAATTATAATTGTTTGTATTTTTACCTGAGACGAGCACTTTCAGAGCTGAAGCCACCTTGCCCAATAATAAACACATAAATAAACCTACAGTACCGTAACTACCCTTAATGTCATGCTATCTATCTTATAGTTAGTTCTAGTACGAGTAAGGGCATTTAAGTCTTTTTTATTTATACTCGCATGCGCCATATTCCATGGTAGCGCATGCAACTTAAACATTGTAATACATTATCATATCATAATACATGAATCATTATATACATGTTCATTTATCTCATGTTATGCCATAACACTTAGGCATCATATCATTATAGCAATATCCAACTATATTATCACATATTATCTCATGGTAGATAAGACATATGTATATTTTCAATATTATCATATCCAAAATCATACTTCTGTATATAAGCATGTCACATATATACATTGGCACGCTACAGTGTGCCGCTTCGGTCGTGGTGCCATTGACCTTGCCCATTGTGGGCTTATGCAGGCCTAAGGTTGCATGAGTCTCGACCGAGACACCCATTTCCCGACCGGAAAAGGCCCGACATCATTAAAGAAAATTCCAGTTTTCACATGCTGCCCCAAATCTCTTGATTCCAAAGCACAATACCAATTTCCAGAACACCATAGATCATAGTAACATACCACATTGTCATTTTAAACATTGCCTAATCCATTTAACTCATTGAATACCAATTTAACATGAAATATTATAAATAATCCATGCCATTAATTCAGACCATTCAGTCCAAACAATTCATATAATTATTCATGGCATTTATCAAAGGCATAACATTCAAAAATACCTATTCACTAGCAATCATATAGCGAGAAAGCGAATAAATATAATTATATATACAAACCTCAATTATGGAGCCGAAAAACCCTCATTATCAACGTTTCTCACCGCTTTGGTAACCGTTTTCACCTTCCAACACGTTCTCTATCAGAAATAACACATTCTAATGGTCACCAACCCATCAAAAGGACACACAATATGTTAATATAGGGTTATTAAAACTAAACCCTATTTTCCCAAAAACCCCAATTCTATGAATAAAATCCATCAATTCCTATGACCAAAATGCTATGGATTATGAATACTTACTGTTCAGGGAAAGAAAAATAAGAGAATGATCAAAAGAGCTCAGCCTTTACTCTGCCCACGTTCAAATCGTGTCCTTGGTTAAAAATCCCCAAAATCCTTGATTAAATCCCAAAAATCCACCCTTGTATGTGATTAACTTGTGTTTAAGTGGAAGAGAGTTAATGGGGATGAAGGGAGAAGTGTTCAAAGGGAATTCTAGTTGTCAGAGACAGTTAGAGTTCGAATGGAGGGGGAAAAAGAAGTGAAATCACGTATTTATAACATGCAGTCCAGAGGCGAGTCCCGACTGGAAAATTGGTGTCTTGACAAGAAAATTGGTGTCCCGACCCCTCAAATTCGCATAAATTCTAGACCCTAAATTGTGGACGTTACATAATTGGTAGAGACAACTACCACATCGAGAGAGATTGTTAGGATTGAATTTTGTGGCTTTAAAATTAAGGTATGTACATATACTTATAGAAATTTGTCTTTTTATTTCTCTAATTGTTGTTTGATGACTGTGGAACTTGATTGTTGGTATATATTTATAAGATCATGGGACTTAATTATATTAGGATGCTTAAATATTTGATTTAATGGAAAAATATGAATTTAATTGTTATATGATGTTGGAATAATTTCTTGTATGATTTATTGATATGAAAAAATATTGAAATTAGGTTTGAAATCATTGGAAATTGGAAAAATATGACACTAGAATTACAAGGACTAAAAAGGTAATTTCATGGGGCTAACATGTTGCAGTGCTAGTAGCAGTTGTAGGCGTTCTGTTGCATGTCGCAGTGCACAACAACACGCTAGCGTGCCCTTTTTGTGGTCACCTGATGTTTTTGTTAAATTTTGTCACAAATTGCCTTATATATGTATATTTGATGTTTTCCATTGTCCAACATATAATTTATGACGGATATGAATTTATAAGCATGAAATTGTATAAAGACATGATTATGGTAGTTTGATGAATTTGAAAGCATAAAAGGATAATATGAAATACTTATGACACATGAATTGTATGAATTGTTATTAGTATGATAAATACAAAGAAAATGACATGATTGAATAGGGCTATGAATATGGATTCTTATTACAAGTTGTGATGTAATAGGAATGCTCTACATGAAAATGATATATAAATATATATGACATGACAATTTAGTATGAGACTATATATGTGTGTTACATGGATGCATGAACATGATTGTATGATATGAGCAATAAGTTATGACATGAATGTGATGATACACGTAATGTAAATCGTACAGAACATATAAAGAAAAGTACACAACAGATACAAAAGTATAGAATAGATTTTATATGCCTATTACTCATATTAGGACTAGTGTTAGGATAAATGACATGTCATTCAAGATTTATGCATATGACTTTTATCCATGTGTTTCAAGCAAGGGGCTTAGACTCTAGGAGCGCTCTTGACCTTTTTTATGCTAGCAAATATATTTTTCTATATTGTTAAGGGGCTTAGGGTCCGAGACTGCCTTTAATCCTCTTTATGATAGCAATACTATCTTTCTATATTGTCAAGGAGCTTAGGCTCTGGCAGCGCCCTTGATTAGAGTCACAGTAATAGGCAAGAAAGGTGAATAGGTTGGCTTAGGTTCTAGGAGCACTCCGATTCACTACTTGTAATATCCTTAATTTAATTAGAACTTTCTCTAACTATATCAAAGGATATTACCATGCATGAACTTTAAAACATGTTCAAATTAAAAACCTAAGTATGCACCATGACCATGATGACTTGATAAGGATAAAGCATCCAAACATGTTTAAAACATAAACTTTAAACAAAGGTTTTCACTAGCCAAAGCTTTACAAAAGTTATAATTACAAATTTACATGTCCTTCATGCCCATGGCATGTACAAATGTAACTATGCCCATTCTATAATATAAAACAAAAATCAAAAGAAAATTATTATGAACATATCACCAACCCTAAGGTTTGTCCTTTAACTCTTTGGCGGGTTTGTCTTCTTTGTCAACTCTTCAAGCTAATCATAATCTCCATGTGAGACAAACACCTATACGTTAAGCATACCTTACTAAGTGATACATATAAACATACAATCCACATGTGTACATAATTATACATACCACACTATGCGTTCATTACTTACCATACCTATGTCATAAAGAAGAACTCAACATGCATATATCATCATAACAAGGTAATCACAACCATATCACGAACATAATGTAGCATAATAGTACAAGTTCCCAAATATCTCAAGCTCTACCGAGCTTTCCTAGTTGAGAGCGCTCACACAAGCTTCAGACCCCTTAACTAGTAAGACTAAGAGCACTCACACAAGTTTCAAACCCCTTAACTAGTAAGACTAAGAGCACTCACACAAGTTTCAGACCCTTAGTCTTTCATAACATTAGGTACAAAAGTGCTCACACAAACTTCGAACCCCTTGGCCTCCTACCATGGTACCATGCCTTATTTCTTTTATCTTTTTGGGCCTTAAAGCCCCATCCAAAGATAACATGCACAAGACAATCCAAAAACACAACTTTTCCTCATCAAAATAATCATTCAACACATTCTGTATAGACAGTCACATCCAACCTGGTTGTGAACCAAGTAGTGAAGCAATATGCTTCACTTGGCCAATAGAGTCACGGGAGTGATTCTTGAGTTACGGTCGTGAATCTAGAAAAGTTCTCCCTACCCAAATTCAAGCAACCCAAATCATGCACAAAACATACAAGTCTCTAAGGCTAGCCAATTGTAGCTACTTATAGCAACGTTCTCAACATAAAAGGAATAAAAAGCATGTCATATTCATACCATAACATTAATACACACTTAAACAAGAATCACTCAAACATTTAATACCATTAACCAAATTTTAACAACTATCTCATTCATTTCTTTCCTTTTTCACTTTTCTTTCTTCCATCAATGGTCATTTAATGTTTCACCATTCCTCATTTAAGTATCATGAATACCATTAACTATATTTGACTCCATTTATTACTTTAACATTAATTCCTACCAAACATACTACCAAGTTAACACTTATAACATATCAACATGGCATAAATTCTATCATACATAGCATTTACAATATACCCATGAAAATTGTACTGAGGATATGTACAAACCTTTACAAAAAGTACTCATTGACCCTTATGTCCTAGATCAAGCTCGGTCGCATCGTCGAGGTTGATGTCTTCCTTCCGCACAAATGTTTAGAATGCCGATATTAACATTTTTAGCATGAAGTCTTACATTTATAAGACTCACAACCTGAAACTTGTCTCATAAACACTATTCCAACCCAAAGGTTCTTCCTTTAAGTTCTCACCCTATCAAAGTACCCTTAAACAAACCTTAGATCAAATATAAAGCTCAACCCTAATAAGAAAACCCTAAGCTAGGGCTTTTAATCTCTTAAACCCCTTCTAAAAATGTGTTCACAACCTTTATCTAACCTCAAGGAAGGTATTTCCTCAAAAACCTCAAAAAACCCATCTTTCATTTACCCAACCCTAATAAAACCTCCAAAATCAACCAAAGAGATGAAGAATTCATGATTCCTTACCTCTTGAAGACCGAAACTTGGGATGATTAGGAGAAAATATGAGATTCCCTCTCTTAGATCCAAGTTTTCTCTTAACCACACTTCTCTTTCTCGTCTTTCTTTTGAAATCTCTTAAATAAACTCAAATCTAAGGTTGATCTTGTGTTTTTGTGGCTAGAAAACTCTTAGAGAGGGGTGAGAAATGGTATTCTAGGGTATAGGGATGAAGGTTAGGGTTTGGAGAGCTTTTAATCGTGTTTTAGAATGAAAGAAAATAGAAGAACCTATTTATATCAGAGCAGTCACAGCCATGACTCCTTTAGTCATGCCTGTGACACTCAAAAGTCACCCAAAATGTTCCATTTCAACAGTCACACCCGTGACTATCTCACAACTCACTTTCTTTCATGCTTTTTGACCCTAAATACTAAACCTAAGCCAACCTTTACCCAAAGACCTTGCATAAACCTTAAGTGAGCCTTTATATACCTATAATATCCCTTTCATACATTCTCATATCTCACTCCCACACTCCTAACAACTAAGCTCCAACTTGCAGGCGTGACACAACATGTATTTAAATAGTCCAGTTATCGAGTAGTTGGGTGATTAAAAGATGAATTATTAATAAGATTGTGAAATATTTTACAATATAATATGAATATGTGATTGTGGCTTACGCTTACCAGGTGCACATCCTCAACTGAATTATGGGATGTTTGTTGACATGACCACGAGGAGATTACATGCATATGATATGTATATGTATATCTAAAAATGATATTTGATTGTCATGTTATATGTATATATGCATGATAGAATTTTATGATTATATGTACCACTAAACTTTCAGTAGCTTAGCATGTGAGTTTCCTGCACACAGGTTTGGAGCCAGTTGATAGCTAAGTTGACATAAGAAAAAGAGTTCAAGCTAGTCAGAGAAGTTAGAGTTCAACTCATGCATTTTATATTTATGTTTCATTCATCTGGGTAGTTAGTCAAATTTAATAAAGACTTATTGGAACTTATTTTTTATTTGAATTGGATTTTAATTAAGATATAATAAGTGGGCATATGTTAGCCCGAGACATGGATACAATTATATTATTCATTAGATTGTTTCAGTTTACAGTAATCGGTTCATGTTGAATTAATTAACTTAATTATGAAAGAAAAAGTTTTAATCTAGACACAGTTTAACAAGATAGTTGTGTAGGATTCTCCTGTGTGGCAGAAGTTAGTTTGCTACATAGGAGGGTGTTTTGAGGAATAAACCCTATAAAGTCGAGCAATTGGCACTCCCCCTCTCCTTGCGAACCTTTTTCTTCAGCACTATTGTTCTTTTGATTTAGTTCCCCAGGGCCATCATCGTCTTTATTATCACTCAAGATCAGTTAATCGGAACTTGCTATTAGGGCATTTATGTTGAGAAGAGAATAAGCATAAACCACATTTCTGTTGTTCTTCCAACTCAGCTTAACTAAGCTGGTGAGTTTCTTTAGGACAGTGAGGGTTGTTGAAAGAAGAATGAGAAGGCTGTTGTTTGGGACTTCGGGCAAAAGAGAAAGATCCATATTTATGCATTGGGACAAGGAAATAAAAGGAAAAAACTATACCAAACAACATAACTAGGGAAATCCCCCCTACTTTAGCCAAACGACTAAGAGTCCTTAAAAACCCAATAAAATTCCATCATACTTGCATGAGGCCTTCCCTCCAATTTTTATAACTAACTATGGTACCTCATAATTTCAACTAACCCTTTTCTCACTTACTTCCTTGTGTGCCCTTCTGCCTTCTCGAATAAACTTTCTGATTGGAGTGCTCTTGATTAGGTTGATTGGGTTGGACAAGTGCTAAGTTCACAACTTCATCTTCAGGCCTTATTCTATTAGATGCTTATACAATATTATTATTAGGTGGATTAATTTCATCTATGGTCATTGAACTTTACTTTTATTACAATAAAATTATAACTTTTTGTCGTCTAAAAAAAGTCACTTAACTATGTTTTCATTTCACTAAAGTCGTTTCCGGCCAATTTTCCAATTTAGTTAACTGGAAAACTGACATGACAACAGATGTACCACTGAAAGTCTGATGTGGCAGCTGACGTATTATTGGAAATCTAATGTGGCAGCTAACGTGTCATGGAAATTGGTGTAGAATGACTTTGATTTTTTTGGGATAAAAAAAAAGTATTGTGATTTTATTGCAATTGAATTAAAGTTCAGTGATCATAAATGAAATTAACCCTTATTAAATATCATTTGATTGTCTTATAATAGAGGAAAGTTTGTTCTTTAATTTTTATTTCATTAAATATAATTAAATAAGAATAAAAATGTCCGAGCTGGACAAAAGTTTTCTAGATAGATTACATAAATGTTATTTGTTAACATCTATAAAGGGCGTTAAACGGAAGAAATTTAATGGAAAATGAGTGTGCGGAGACGTCAAAAAGTATAAAGACTTGGTATGCTAAAATAAACGTATTGGAGCCAAAGCATAGAGGGAAAAAAAGAGGAATATTAAGGGCAAAAGTTATCCTTTTCCCTCAACTTGATATGAGGAGAGGACGACTCCAAATTCCAAAAGATGCTCTTCATTCATGTGTGTTGAAGTTGTGCAGGAGCAATAACATGGTGGCCCTATTCCTGCCTTTGTTTTTAGCACAATTCAACATTTTTTACGGGCAGATAATTACATAGTCAGGAACACAACCCCCCCTCTTGCCTATGTTTTGCAGAAAAAAACTTTTAAGCTGTTCAATTCTAGGCTCTGATTGGCATTAGCACATATTTGGCAGCAACGATAACTGATTTATCACCGCCATCATTCTGTTCAATAGCAGCTGGACGACTGATTTGGCCGTAACCTTCGATCACCACCTTGATATAGCTGATGGTTGACGTGATGGTGATGGAGCTCTCTTGCAACCTCACAAAATTGCTCCCCCATGACCCATAAGCCATTCCATAGGCAAAACAGATGTAAGGTAGAGAGAGTTTCATATTTGAAAAAAATCCAAATCCAGTCAACAGGTGAACATCCAGCTGAACTCCAATTAATTTTTACACCAAAACAACCAATCCCCTCCCACCAAAATTCCACTCCCACTTCATACACTTAACTACCCAAACCGCAACATAGAACAATGGGCACGCATGGTTTAGGTCAAACTCAAACCATGACAAAGAACCAATGAATCGGTAATAACAAAGATGAGCAAAAAATCAGCTAAAAGCACAAGAAGAAAACATATAAAGCTTGTCCTAATTGTTTTTCTTTGTTTGTTAAATTTAGTGAAAGAGACTAGTTTATGTATAAGTGACCCATAAATTTGTTTTTGAGAAATAAGACTTCAAATGTATAATGACAAAACAAAAGTGAGATATTGCAATTTACAGAAGCCAAGGGGGCTAATCACTTCACTGGTGTGCTCATACCTTCAACTTATGGTCATGGATCAATAATCTCACACAATCACACTTTTTTCAAATGGCTTATGAAGTTATTAAGGACCAAAATAAACGACTCAATCATCAACAATATAACCGTTTTCTAAACATCACATCTAACAAAGGCCAACAATATAAACTTCTTCCACATAACCAAGAATTTATTGATGCTTGCTGAAATATAATCTTCATCCTTCATGTCTAATATCTCCTTTAGCCCATATTTGATATAAATAAATTTCATAAATTTGGTAGAATTCGTATGCAAATTTCTTTTAAAACTTGGCATAAAAATTAACACATTTTCTTCTTTTTTCCTGCATCCACATCTTTGAAAAGGAAAAATAAAGGTGCGGATGTGTAAAAAAAAAAGACATGTTAAATTTTATACAAAATCTTGAAAAATTTCTGCAAATTAACTCCACTAATTTATTGAATTCATTTATACCAAACATATCCTCAAAAGAAGAGATTTGACAATATAATGTCAAATTCTTGTTCAAGAAACCTAAGTACTGGCTTCAAGAAATGGATAATCAGTATACCCAATCACAGGATCAGGCAAGTAGAATGTTTTTCTATCGTATTTGTTCAGAGGAGCATTAAGCTTGAATCTCTTTGGTAAATCTGGATTGGCCAACAAAAGACGACCATATGCAACGAGATCTGCATAGTTTTCGGCCACAACTTTGTTTCCTTCTTCCCTGTCATAACCCCCCGCAGCAATAAATGTACCTTTGAAAGCTTTTCTCATAGGCAAAAGACTGTGTGGAGTCTCAGCTTTTTCATTAAGTTTTATCATTCTAGGTTCAATCATGTGGCAGTAAAGAATTCCATATTTATTCAAAGATTCTGCCATGTAAACTCCCAGAGCCTTCGGATTTGAGTCTCCTGCTTCGCAATAGTTAGAAAATGGAGATAATTTAATTCCAACTCTATCTGCTCCTATCTCTTTGACTACAGCTTCAACTATTTCCAAAGCAAATCGGCATCTATTCTCCAACGATCCTCCATATTGATCTGTTCGATCATTCACTTCGTCTTTCAAAAACTGGTCAATTAGGTAGCCATTAGCCCCATGGATCTCAATTCCATCAAAACCTGCAAGGCTTAAATGAAAATTTTAAGGAAAAAAAAAAAAAAAAGATTTTCCACTAGTTGAAATATTGATTTTCATCCTCAAACTTGGAGAGCAAATGGTATGACAAAGTGATAATAATCCATAATCAATTCAGTAATTCCAAAATCGAAGGCCATGGAACTTTCCAAATTATGCTATCCTAGAAATGGACTATGTACCAGTTCTGTAAATATAAAGGAAAAACTGGCTGCAGGGAATCAAGAAATCAGAATATCAGATAAAATTTTACGAAGTAATTTGGGTGAATTTCACTCACGGTCCTCCAAACAACTCGGTACCTGAAAAATTATTTGTAATACAAAAATGCCTCAATTATCTAACTCGTAACAACTCGGTACCTGAAAGATTATTTGTAACACAAAGGCATCCCAATTACGTAAATTGTAACAATTCTGTACTTTAAAAATTATTTGTAACACAAAAGTACTTCAACTTTTATTTTATAACTAAATAGTACTTATATCTTCAGCTATTAAAGTTCATTTAGCATTGTGTTTGGAAAAAACGTTTTTCGGAAAAAAAAATTTGTATTTTTAACTTTTTTAAGTTTTGAAAACTATTTTTGATAAATACAGATAAATATATATTTTTTCCAGAAGTATATTTGAAAAAAAAAATAATTCATAAAAATTAAAAAAAAAATAGTTAATTAAATAAAAAAAATTAAAAACCTGTTTTTGGAACACTTAACAGTACTCTCAAACACCCCTTAGTCTTTTTAACAGAAGTATAACATGAAATGTCCAGATAAATTTTAATAATAACAATTATTTGTATACACAGTCAGTAAAATTGAAATTTATCTGATATGAATATTACATTTAATTTTATTTTTATTAAAATTTATTTGATGTGGATATTTTATATCACACTTATGTTAGAGAGACTAACATTCAAATACGGAACTACTATTTAATTACAAGATAAAAGTTGAGCTACTTTGTGTTACAAAATAAAAATTAAGGTACTTTTGTATTACAAATAATCTTTCAGGTACCGACCGTGGATGAAATTCACCCAAGTAATTCTAATAGGCAAAATTTACTATCACGACATTGCTTATGAAACCCTTCAAATTAAATCTAAACAACTGACTCAAACTTATGATTCATATTTTTTCTTTGCTTGAGAGAGCCAAGAGAAACTGTTATAGGAAAATCTCTGCTTTTGTTTAATTTGCAAGCGAAATCGGTTTCCTAATTCTCAGAGAGAGTTCCAAGGAATTTCTGTTCTATATCACGTAGAGAATAACTAGACATGCCAGTTGCCAAAAAAAAAAAAAAACAATAACAGAAGAGTTCTACTTGAGGGAAAAAAAACCCACCAGCTTCTATGGCATTTCTCGCAGCCAGTCTAAAATCATTCACAACTTGAGGAATTTCCTCCGTTCGTAGCCGTCTCGGAGGTGTGAACCTTGAAACGCCATCAGGGGTCAAACCCTTGTCTGTGCAAGAAATTGGAGCCTGCCCATTTGGTTGATAACCTATGCGGATAAACAACAGAGAACGTTAAAAGAAACCAAAAGAATCCTTTATAATGCAGAGATTGAATTACAAAAATTTGAAAGAATTATTAAGATCAATCAAATTTATAGAAGGAAATTATCTTTGCAGACATTTAAGTCAAAAATCGATTTCGGCACAATAATAAATTAATAACAGAAAAATCAATCAAGAGATTACATCCAACAGGTAGTGCCACTGAAACCAGACAAATATTTGTTACAAGGGTTGGAAGCATCCAAGAAATGACACCACCTTACTCATGACCCGCGAAAAATATGGCATGTTAAGAAAATTTGCTTACTGTTATATACTACCATTTTTGTGAAAAGGAATTTGGAAAGCCCACCGAATATTTGCTTGCTACCACCTTAACATTGGTATCAACAACTCACTTTAAACAAGGAAACAAATATAGTGATAAACTTGCCAGTTTTTTCCTTTACATTTTTTAATGTCTTTTAAAAGATACAAGTTCCTCATGTGCGATTTTATCAGTAAGAAGTAACTTAGTAAGCTTGAAGATGCGACTCAGATCAACAAAGGAAAGCATCAACTACATTGCCAGAAACAGGATACAAATCAGAGCTACTCCATCAGTTCACAGGGATATTATCGAATGGCAATGCAATCTTATACAAATCTAATTCTTCTTATTGTAATAGTTAAAGCATGCAACATTGAATAGCATACTTATTCTGACTAATTCATAGCAGATAAAGTACATGTTTGGCTCCCTAAAATTAGTATTTACTAAACTAAGGATGATGGACTTGCCCTTTATTTTTTTTCCTTAAGCTATCAGGAGGTAGTCCAAATCACCTCACAAAAGATAACTATGGAGAAGTTTACTGGATGTCCTTATTTTGGGAAGAGTATAGGCATCTAGCTCGACCTCACATGCAATCAATCACAATGCACCAATTAGGAGAATCACAATTGGTTTTTGACTCGCCTATATTTAAGTAAAACAATTAGTGGCACTTCATTACATTAAAACAATACAACAATGTGTTGTAAATAAGGGTACTGGAAAAAACCAACATTGTCATACAATCAAGCCCATAACATAATCATAACAGAATTCTTGTGATAATATCAAGTTGAACCAAATGCCAAGAATATATATATATATATAGAGAGAGAGAGAGAGAGAGAGAGAGAGAGAGAGAACAAACTTGGATTAGAAGCTCTTCCAACATGCCAAATCTGACAAAAAAAAATACCACCTTTGGCATGAACAGCATCCACAATGGGTTTCCATGCCTCAACTTGTTCCTTGGTCCAAATACCAGGAGTATTGGGATACCTTCAATATATGGAAGAAAACAAGAGCGTGATTCGAATTCAAGTGAATGAAGTAAGAAACCAACAACCAAAATTTATTTTACTAGCTTTACTGATAATAGTTACCCTTGAGCAGTATCAGAAACTCCTGTAGCTTCAGCAATAAGAAAGCCCCCTTTACTGGTTCTTTGAGAATAATACAAGATGGCATGTGGCTGAGGAACATTATTGTAAGATCTCATCCTGGTTAATGGTGCCAGAACAACTCTGAACCATAAACAATTAACAATAAGTTAATTTCTTTGTTCTCCAAATTTGTTGCAGAAAAAAGAAGTTAGCAAATAGATCTCAGCCCTTGTGTCCACTACAAACACTTAGGAGAGAAACACATGATAAGCTACCTTTAAATCCAACCATCAGTACAACTTTATCAAAATTACACAGCCCAAGCACAACTACACAAGAAAACAATCTAAAGATTGGATTATTAAGCAAGAAGTCAACTATGCCTTGTGCTGCATTTACCATGAGAAAAACATTCTAATGATTGAAAAGAGAATTAATTTGTGTTCAGAGAGTCAATTTAAATACTAGTTCCAATAGTAAAATAATCCCATCTAGGACTTATCACAAACACCTATTTCCTGTAAATTAAACATAAATATGTACACCCAATCAAATCCTTGTGATAAATCAACAGCATCAACATCAGATAAAAGAAATTCCACTAACTGAAAAGATACAAGGAAATAAAAGTAAAATGTGGGTGTAAATCTCACCTGTGAGAAAGATTGAACTTTCCCAACTTGTATGGAGTGAGAAGAGGAATAGCGGGAGATTGAGCAGACATGGCAGTGTTATTTGAGTGTTGTTCCTCTTGCTGTGTTTTGTTTTCCAAGCTAATTCTGCAGAAACTTTTGATTAAAATAAGAAGATGAAATCAGAGTTAACTGGGATAGAAACAAGGAAATTTTACAAAAATACCAAAAAATTGATACTTATTTACATTTTTACCGGCGCTCAAAGTATTTTTCAATTTTACTGAAAACAACTTTCTAAAATTAAAACAGTACCTAAATCTCAAAATCAGTCTAAAATATACTCAAACGGTATATTTTTGGCATATCTTCGATATACCTTGGAGATATTTTGATTCAATTTTCACCAAAAACCAACAAAAGAATAAGAACAATTAAATCATTGAAAAAGAAGAAGAAAATTCAATCAAAATTCAAAGCATCATAATATCTCAAACAACCACCTTTCAGAATACCTTGGGTATACTTTGGGGATATCATAGGTATACTTTGAAAATTTCTTATAAATATTTCGAAATATTTTGGGTATACCTTGGGAATATTTTAGGTATATCTTAAGAATTCTCAAAAATCTAGGAATACCTCAAGCATACTTCAGTATATTTTTGGGATTTCCATGAAGTACCTCCGGTATATCTTGGGAATAATTTGGATATATTTTGGAAATTTTTTGAGAATTCTAGAAAGAATTTCTTGGGAATACATTAGGTATATTTTGAGGATATTTCGATATACCTTTAGAAATTCTATAAGAATACTTTTGGGATATTTTAGGAATATCTTGGTTAAATTATCCAAATTTTCACAAAAAAAAAAAAAAAAAAAAAGAAAACGAAAAAGAATAATAATAGGGCTAATCATACGATTTTCTTTTATAAACTCTTGATTTCATTCTTTCTAAATTCTGCATTAATTTCATTTTTCTTTTGCTTCAATTAGTACCTACAATTCAAATACAAAACTCACTTAGAGGCAAAGGAGAAGGAAGATAATGATTGGCGAGCAAAGGTACTTGAATATCTCCAATTAGCAATCCAAGTAAAGAAAGACTAGACATTGAATTGGTTTGCACAGTTATGATACTGTTCAAGGGAACATTCAGAAAGAGATTAAAACACTGCAATTTGTGGCATGCGGTTTGCGATTTGAGATTCAATTGATAGATTAAATGAACAATGACGACACTTCTCAGACAATTTGCGAAACCATGATAGGAATGCTGCAGTAGTGGTCTTGGAATCGGTACAAACGAAATACTTTTGAGTACAAATAAAAAAAGACAAAATTGGAGATAAAAATTAAAAAAACAACAAAATTTCCGTAAACCATTAAATATCCTCTAGAAACAAACCATATCAGCCAACTGGGCATTTAAAGAACTCAATAACAAACAAGTCGGCAGCATCAATGAATCAACTAATTTAGATCGAGTCAAGAATAGAGCTATTTAAATGGAAACGAGTAAATAATATAACAAAATGGAAAGAGAATTCGCATGAAAAAAAAAAAGAAACCTAAATGCGAAGTTGAATATTATTTGCTCTAAGAATATACAAAAAAAAAAAAAACAAATAAATAAATAAACAAGATCAAATTATATTAGATAAAATTCAGAGAATGCAAATAGTAACTAAAAACAATTATTGCAATCAACTAGGCATATGAGTAGGAATCATCTAGGCTCATAATATCAACCACACAGTTGTAGAAATCAATCAGAAATTGTCCGATCCAGCATACCCAAGATGCAGAAAATTGAAATTTGCAACAGCAAAAGTCGAAGAGGAAAAATGGGAACAAAGCAATTTATGAAAACCAGCAAAGAAAATCTAGAAACAAACCTTTTCCAGTAAATCACAAACAGAAGAAGTGAAAAATAAAAGTTGAACAGAGAATGAGAACGTACCCACTAGATCGATGAAATAGGAATAGAGAAAGGTGAATGAAGGTGTTGGGGAATCTGTTGAGGATGGGATATTTTGGGAGGAGACAACTGCAGTGGAGGATATATATATAGGAATAGAGAAAGGTGAATGAAGGTGTTGGGGAATCTGTTGAGGATGGGATATTTTGGGAGGAGACAAATGCTATGGAGTATATATATATATATATATATATAAGAGAATGAGTATGAACAAGAGAAATGCGATGATGATGGAGCAGGCCTACGATTCCGGTTCGTTTGAAGTTTCAACTTTAGTTTTGTGACGTAGACAATGACGCAGGAATTTATCAGTTTTCATTTCCGTTGAAATAACTTAAGGGTATAAAATATTGAGATAATTGCCAAAACTAACATTAAATTTTAAAATTATATTATATTAAAATTAAATTAAATTATTTATTTTTTATATAAATTTTTAAAATTTTATCAATTTATGAATTTTGGAGAAATTATATTAATATAGTATAAAATTCCGGCGAGATTAAAAATGTTGTACTGACTAAAAAATTGAGTTATCTTAAAAATTTTAAATTCCGGTGAAACTATGCTAATATAGTATAAAATTTCAATAAAATTAAAAAGGTTGTGTTAATTAAGAAGCTGAGTCATCTTAGAAATTTTAAAATGTCATTGTTGTTGTTCTTTCTAAAATTTTAAAACATAAATCTTTTTTTAAATTTGAAAAATAATATATACGGTTGTCGTGCTTGATAGTTTTTGTGGTCAACAAAGCAAGGAAAAACAAAACTTCTACTGTTAATTGAGTTTCACCGGAAAGATTTATGTTTTAAAATTTTAGGAAAAAAAACGATAACATTTTAAAATTTTTAAGATGATTTAACTTTTTAGTCAGCATAACTTTTTTAATCTCGTAAGAATTTTATACCATGTCAGCAAAGTTTCGATAAAATTCATAAATTGATAAAATTTTATATGTTTGTATATTTAAATAAAAAAATAAAAAATACAATTTAATTTGATACGACCTTAAAAATTTATGTTATTTTTGGCAATTTTCTCTAAAATATTTAAGCTATATTCTATATTTTAGAAAGTTATATTATAAAAAAAAAATTCAATTGATTTTTAATCTATTTGCTTTAATATATTATAAAAATTTTTTAGTCTTTATATTAGGGATAACAATTCAACCTAGACTCATAAGCGATGACGGAGCCATATTCAGTTATATTCCCCCCTTAAATTTTTAAAATGCATGTAATAATATGTAAATTTATACTATTTTTAATATTTGCCCCCTCTAAAATAATAGATAGAGAGCAATTAAGTGATGCTAAAAAATGGATTTAGATAAGTTATAATTAATTAACTGAAAAATATATATACTTAATAAATAAATAAATATATACTTCTAAAATTTCAATTTTTAATTATAAGCATTTAATTAGTGGAAATATAGTCCTATCACTAAAGTCCATTCTTAGTGAGCAAGGTCTAAATTAATAAATTATGCTTAAAAGATCAAGTCATACTCGTTGGAATTCATATTATGACACCTTGTTAAATTTAATTTTAAACTTTTATGCTATTTTTTATGTTTTAGAATATATTATCGAAGATGGTAATACTCCATACCAAAAAGCTGAAACTAATGAGATTTTAAATTTAATGCAAACTTTTAATTTTGTATTTACTTTGCATTTGATGAAAAATATATTGAGAGTGACAAATGAGCTATAATTAATATTGCAGATAAATAATAAAGATATTGTAAATGTTATGACTCAAGTTAAAATTTGCAAAAATTGAATGTCATTAATGAGAGATGAATGTTATGATTTTTATTATAAGAAATCATATTATTTTGCACTAAAATAAGATATTGATATTTTTAACATAAATGATGTTTATATGTTCAAAGGAATGTTATGCCTTAAAACTCAAATGATTATAAATTTACATCACTATAAGTGGATATGCAACTTCAAGAGTTTAATGATCGGTTCGTTGAGGTAACTATTGAATTACTGCTTTGTATAGAGTGTCTTAGTCCGGATAATTCTTTGCAGCTTTTAATAAGTAAAAGTTGATTCGCTTTACTCAATTTTAATCAAATGAATTTTTTCAAATTTAGTTGATAGCACTTGACAATCAACTTGAAATTTATATAATTGACATGTAGTGATTTTGCAAACTTGAAAAATATTAAAAGTTTAGCTCATAAATTTATTGAGAAAAAAAGACATATTATGTATCTATTAATCTATTTTCTCATGAAATTAACATTTGTCTTGCCAGTTTTTATTGCTATTAAAAAGATAGTATTTTCTGCAATAAAATTTGTAAAAAGTCGTTTGCGTAATCGGATGAGAGATTATTGGAAAAATGACTGCTTGGTTACATATATTGAAAATAATGTTTTTAACAACATTGACAATGAGTTAATTATACAACATTTTCAGAATATGAGTATTTTTTTTTACCTTCACACTTGTTTAGGACAATTATGAACTTTGATTTTATTTTTATATAGTTTTATTTGTAATATTTTAAAATATTTTTTTATTTTCACAATTATTGAATTTAATTTTATATTTTTTAATGCTCCCTCCAAAGTCAGGGGCCCTGGCTTCGCCACTGTCCGTAGGTCTCTGTCTCATACCGACCCAAATGAGGTGGATTTTTTGATTGGAATCG
This sequence comes from Balakata baccata, assembly GCA_949630135.1. Taxonomy (NCBI): domain Eukaryota; kingdom Viridiplantae; phylum Streptophyta; class Magnoliopsida; order Malpighiales; family Euphorbiaceae; genus Balakata; species Balakata baccata. The sequence goes on from CATIWF010087753.1 coordinate 92,063, forward strand.
GAACCAATATTTAGCAGAGATAGGGTGGAGACAGTATCTATATACCTCGTTCCGTATCCTGCCTTTATATAACAATATATATATATATATATTGTTGTTGGATGTTATCTGATAAAAATTATTAAATTAATATATATAATGATTGTAGGAATTATCTTAGATGAATGATGAATTTTTTGATGACTACAATTTTATTGGTGTATATGATTGCAACGGTATAAAAATACTGTTACCTTTTAGTTTTTAAAATTATTTTGGCTTTAAAAATGATATAGATAATTGGTGTAAATTTTTATATACATTGGTTATAATAGTTTGGTTTTTTTTTAATAGTAGATATTCACTTTGCTAATTATTTATAAATTGATTAATATTGTCATTTTTATTAGTTAAATATGAATTATGGCACATTTAAAAATTAAAATATTGAATCTTTTATAATTTTTTGCTCTTACTTTAAATTTATTTTTATGTGAATTAAATTAATAATTTAAATAGATATATTAAATGTAATTAAATTAAAAAATATAATAAGAATATCCTATCTCACTTGAGACTATCTATACTTATTTAGAATGGGGATGACGAGAAGAGAATATAAATTTATAAACAAAAATAGAGATGAAAAAAATAAAATTCTATCCCAACTTCTCTATTGCCACTCCTAATCTATATTTAGTTTTCTTATAATTGGAAAAGGGCATTAGGGGCTCCATATTAAAGCAAAAAGGCTACTCTTTCTCTTTCTCTTTTTTTTCCTTTTCTGGGTCTCTGCTTGTGAATTTTAAAACTCCACTTGGCAATTAGCTTATGAATAAAAATGTTGAAGGAATGTTTGAATTTGATTACAAAAAATAAAATAAAAGGATTACGTATAAAATATAGAAAAAATTATTATTTACTATATCTAGTTTGATATAATATATTGGTACTTTTCTGAGCTTTGAAAATATATGATTTGCTTTCTGTAATTTGACATAATATATTAGTATTTTTTAAAATTTAAAAAATAATATAATATACTAATAAAAAAATATTTTTTTGTTCAGTTTAATAAATTAAATTTACAGAAAAATACTAATATAATATGTCAAAATTTAAAAATAAATAATATAATTTTTAAATTTAAAAAAAATAGTGTATTAAAAAATAAATTATATATTTTTTAAATGTCTGATAAATATTAATGTATTATAAGAAATTATATAGATTTGACGAGGATTGGGAGGGAAGCGCATCTAACTCTATTGATTAGGGATATGCAGGTGTAATCGATTTTACACATATAATTCAATACAATATCGATTTATATATACGTTTGTGGGCTGCTTACGCGTTTAATACACTCTCCCATCCCCATGCTTTCACTTTTCCAACCAATTTGAATAAACTATTTTCCATTATATAATTTAAGGGAAATTACTCGTAATTCAGAATAAAATACTATTTATAACAGAAAATTTTTCAAATTTTAATTTATCTAAATCTGTTTAATTATTAATGGAATGTTCATATAGAATTTTCATATCAGTAAAATATTTTTATGTGTAAATGTCATTTATATAAAATTGATCTTATAAAAAAATTTTATCATTTAATGCAACGTTTGATTGTGTTGCATTAAATGTTTGATTGTGTTTGGTTTGAAAAAAAGTGAGAAAAATATGGAAAAACAAAAATTTTTTGTGATGTCCATTTTGTACATATAACATTTACACGTGGAATTTTAATTTTTGTTGATATGAAAAGTCTATCTCAACATTCCATTAAATAGTTTAACAAATTTAGATAATATGTACTTTTGTGTTATAAAATTAAAATTTAAGGAGTTTTTATTATAAATAATAATTTAAGTATTAAATTATTACAAGTTAGATAATTGAACTATCGTGAGAGTAATTCACTTCATATTTTCTCTCTTAGGAAGGCTTCCTCTCTTATATATATATATATATATATATATATATATACATTTTTATTACAAAATTAAAATTTAAAAAGTTTTCTGTTATAAATAATAATTTAGGTATTGAATTGTTACGAGTTAAATAGTTAAAACATTATCGGTGTAATTCACTTCATATTTTCTCTGTCAGGAAAACTTCCTCTCCTTTATATATATATATAATGTTATAAAAATAATATTTTATTTTGCTCAAGTGATACTAATATAATAAATCAAATTTATATGAAGTACTAGTATAATACGTCAAAACTATATGGAATAAATAATATAATTTTTAAAATTTAAAAAGTACTAGTGTATTATGTCAAACTATAGAAGACAAATCATATAATTTTTAAATATTAGAGAATATCAGTATATTATGTCAAACTATAAAAGGTAAATAATAATTTTTTCTATAATTATTATATGTATCGGGTTGTTTCAAACCAAGTTGAATGCACTTAATTATAAAAAATTAATTAGTTTAGAATTTAAAATAAAAAAATTAAAATAGGTGCATTTTAAATTAGAAAATGAGGAAACATTAAAAGTTGAAAATAAGACATGTAAATAAATAAAGGATTAGATTGAAATTTTACCACATATATAAGATAAGAATGGGTGCATCTCCTCGACGTGGCATTATTATGCATGTTAAGCATAGGAAAAGCACTCATGGGGTAAATTATAAAAAAAATTATAAACTTTGTAATTTATTACAATTATATCTAATTTTTTAAAAATATGAGTTTATTAATTATATATATTTTGGATTTTATAACAATTTTTGCCTCAAGTGGGTTGAACTTTATTTTGAATTTACGTGACAATTATCTAAAAAATATAAAAATATTAAAAAAATGGTGTATAATACACATTAGATTTGATGTGAAAAAAATACCACATACAAAAAAAGCATTGTTTTGCACAGTTCAAAATCTAATTTGAAATTTTTTATAATTGAAACAATCGACTTTGAATGCATTTTTGTAACAATATTAAATTATAACTACTTAGTATTGAGAATAAGTTCGCAAAATTTTTAAATAAATAATTTTAAATTGGATTTTGAACCATGCAAAATGGTGCCTTTTCAGTACAGATGACCACGTGACAATTTATTTCTACATCAGATTTATTATGTATGCCACATTATTTTTTTTATATTTTTTCAGATTATCAAAATATAAGTTCAGAACGAGGTTGAGTCAATCTGAGATAAGATATATTATAAAATCCAAAATACATATAATTAAATTTAAAATTTTAAAAAATTCAATATAAATTGCCTGCTGGATAAAAAAAAAAAAGAGATTTACCCAGAAAAAATGATTAAAAAAAAAAAAAAGGAAAGTGAAATGCCAATGTCCCCATCGACGCTGTCTAAAACGAACAACTGAGCTTTCCCAAATTCATCAATTTTTCACTTTCCTTCTATTTTTCGATTCTTTTTTTTCAAGCCTGCATATTTTTGTTTAATTAAATGGAAGATCACCTCTAGTAAATCAACAGCGCCAAATCATCCTTTTCTTCTCAAAAGCAAAACTCTTATTCAATATCTCCTGCCTCCACGCTCTCCAAAGGACAAATATCCAAATCTAACCATAATACTAAACATCCAAGCCCTAGCCCTTCTACTCCTCCTTCGCAATCCAAGACTAAAAAATCACTTCTAGTCATTGACCAAACCCCATCGCCTTCTCCATCTCCCACCACACCTGCAATATCTGCCAAGTCAGATGGTAAAGAGGTTATGGAGAAGCGGATTTGAGTTTACCGACCGTTTGATAAGAGCTGGTACGAGGGTGATGGAAAGCAAGGATAAAGTAAAATTTTAAATGGCAAACGGTTTTTGAGGAAATAAAATAAACGAAAATATTCTTTAAAATCGGGATCTTGTGTCATTTCTTTAAAATTTTAATGTATAGAAAAGGGAATTGTGGCTCCATATTAAAACAAAATGGATAATCCTTTTTTTTTTTTTGGGTTCTATAATTGTGAATTTTAAAACTTCATATTTTAATTTATTATGAATTAAAAAGAGGAAGGTTGGTTTAAGTTGGATTACCAAAAATAAAAATAAAAGGATTGTGTATGAAATACGTACTTGACAGTGCCGGCTCAACAATTTATGCAGTCCTAGGCAAGAATTAAGAAGGCACCTTTAGTATTATAAACAAAATTTTTATAATCATTCAAAATTTATTTTTTTTACTTTTTGAGATGCAAAATTACTAATTAAAGTTTTATATTCAAGTTTATAAAGCAATTCTTTTTTAATAGATAATATAGCTAAATTATTCAATTTTTCTTGTGACATTGTTGAACTTAAATATGATTTTATTAATTTTAATTTTGAAAAACTTCTTTATGCTGAAGCTACAGTAACATGAATAGTTAACAATATTATATACGCTATCAATGCATTCTTACAATAATTTACTGTTTGTATAAAATTTAATATTTCAAGTGGTATTTTTATCTTCATAGTTATAATTTCCTTTAAAACTTTTAATTCTAAAAATAAATCTAAACCATCAATATTAGAACATGTTTTTAAAAAAAAATTAAGATTTAAACAATTTTTCTTCAAATTGTCATCATCAAGCAATTTTAATCTTTTTATATTGTAAAGGAAATCAAAATTATTTTCATATATTTTAAATTGTTCAAATGTATTTTGAAGTGAAGAAATAGCTTGATTAACTAAATATGTGAAATAGTTAATTCTAAAATATTCCTCAGCAGAAAATAAAAATGAAAAAAAGAAACTAACCTGTAGTAGATGAGTTACACAAGAAATTCTTTGTTTTTTTTTTTTTTTGTTTTTTTTCTTTTGTGCTAGTTGAGAGAAATAGAAATTGTTGAAAGATAAAAGGAGAGACGAAAATTGCAAAAAAAGATATAAAATTTAGAGTTTAATTTGTTATATAAGACTAAATACTAACCAATAAAATCTAATTAATTTAGTAATTAGCTGTTGGGCCTAATTAACCATTTAACATTTTTTTCTCCTTTTCTATCTAATCGTTGGACATCAAACTTTCGTTTATTTTTTTAAAAAAAAATTAAAATCAAACTTATAATTATTATTCTAACAAGATTTGAGGCCCTAAAATCCTATAGCTAATAATTCTTTCTTTTTATATAATTAATACTATAATAAATTAAAAAAACTTTAATAGGGGCCCTTAAAAATTGGGGGTCTTAGGCACAAGCCTTAGGAGCCTACCCCTTAAGCCGGGTCTTGATACGAGGATTGGATCGGATCGGTTATGTAAAAAAAACAGAGAATTTTACAGAATTACCAAAAAAGCGGATACCTATTTACAATTTCACCTGTATTGAAAGTTTCTTTCAATTTTACCGAAAATAACTTTATAAAATTATAACAATACAAAAAACTAAAAATCACTGCAAAATGTGCCTAAATGATATATTTCTAGAATACTTTCGGTATACTTTATGACACATCTTAGTTCAGTTTTCACCAAAAAGAAAGAAAAGGAATAAGAACAATTGAAACTTTAAAGAAGAAGAACAATAAGAATATAATTCAATCGAAAGTCCAAGCATAACAAATTTTCAAATAACAGTACCAAAATTTGAAAAGTCAACTAAAATATGCCCTCACAGTATATCTCTAAAATATTTTCGGTATACATTGGATATATTTTGGTTCAATTTTCACAAAAAAAACTAAATCATTAAAGAAGAAGAAGAAGAACTGAATCATTAAAGAAAAAGAATATAATTCAATCTAACGTCAAAGCATCACAAATTTTCAAAATAACAGTTTTCAATTCATTGTTGAGTATTATGTATACCTTTTCAGAATACCTTGGGTATACAATGAGAATACTTTCGTTGTATCTTGTGAATTCCTTTAGTATGCCTTGAAAATTCTTTGATAATTTTTTGAGAATACCTTAGGTATACCGAAGGGAATTCCATAAGAATACTTTGAGATTACTTCAGGCATACCTTAGAAATACTTTAGGTATATCTAGGAAATTTTTTGAAAATTCTCTCAGAGGAATTTCATGAGAATATCTTGGGTATATCTTAGGAATACCTTCGGTACACCTATTACAAGGTTATGGGCAGATTATGTTGCAAGATTATAGGCTTTAAATATGTATTAGCTTAATTAGGAATTATTCTTTGATTTATTTCTTATTTAGTCTCTTTAAGCTTGTATATATACATAGAATCTTCATAGTAAATATTACAAATTTCTTCCATTCTCTTCTTCTACATGGTATTAGAACCTTTAAGAGTGGGATTTGGGTTTGAAACATAATTTTTTTCCTGATTTGAGTTATCTACAATTTGGTAAATTAGGGTTCCAAAATTACCTGGTTTGGGTCACTCATTTGGAGTGATCTTATGTTGTCACTACCCACCTAGGGAGAATCCTCCCAAAATCTGGTGACCGGAATCACAGCGCATGAGTCACACGTGCCACTTGAAGATTTCTACTACAGTTCATGCATTGACACATGAGGGCACGTCTGTTAGACCCATCTTTGTCGGTTTTATCTCTAACAATCGCCTGATCTTCCTTGTTGCTTCGGTGACATTCATTTGCCCATCAGGAAAGTCCATTTCCTTTGTTTTCTATATACTATAGATATTTTTTGGGTTGTGGTGGTTACTGTTAGACTTTTTGGGCATTTAAGCTGCTGCAATTTGGGTGTTAAATTTTTTGCATATCTGATTGGGTCTATATTAGTGTGGTGTGAGACCTTTTATATTATAGATTTTGTTTTTCTACCCTTTTGGTATTCAGTATAATCTTGAGTCGTTCAATTTATTATTTTGATCAAATATGGAGAAGAAGTTTGTCACGGTATCTACTAATGAATATGCGAAGAACCAAGATTTCCTAAAATCTCAGCATAGACCGTGGTCGAATAAGGTAAACTTAATATGTGTGTTGTGTCTTCCTCTTCCAAATGGGTCATTGATTCTAGTGCCACAGACCATATGATAGGTAATTCTAACTTATTTTCTACCTTTGAAAAACATACTTATAGTAATAGTGTTACACTAGCAGATATATCCACATCACTTGTCCTTAGGTCTGGCACAATTTTTCCCACTTAGTCGCTTCCTTTATCATATGTTCTTGTTTTACCTCAGTTATCTTTTAATTTAATTTATGTTGGCAAGCTTACTCATGATTTAAATTATTGTCTCATTCTTTCCTAATTATTATGTATTTCAAGATCTTGCGATGAAGGAAATTATTGGTAAGGGATATAAGTCTGAGGGACTTTATATTCTGGATACAAAATTACTGAGATCCATAACTTGTTCTAGAATAGTCATCCATTTTGAAGCATGTTATAGGTTTGGTCATCTCTCTTGTTTTATGTTAAAGAAACTTGGTCCTCATTTTCAAAATCTATCTTCGTTAGTTTGTGAGTCATGTCAATTTACTAAACATTGTCGTTGTAGTTCAAGTCCAAGAGTCAATAAGAGAGCTACTACTCTTTTTGAATTAGTTCATTCAAATGTTTGGGATCCTTGTTATGTTACATCCAAAATAAGGTTCAAGTATTTTATTACATTTGTTGATGACTATTCTCGAAGATATGATTATATTCAATGAAAGATAGGTCTGAGTTGTTTTCTCATTTTTTTGCTTTTTACGCTGAAATCAAAAAACAATTTTTTGTATCTGTTCAAAGTTTGAGGAGTGACAAAGCTAAAGAATATTTGTTTGTCTCTTTTCAAAATTATATGCTAAAAAATGATATTCTCCATCAAACTTCTTGTATTGATACACCATCTCAGAATGAGATTGCTGAGCGGAAAAATAAACATCTTTTGGAAACTGCAGCAACATTGTTGTTCCAAATAAAGGTCCTTAAGTGTTTTTAGGCAGATGTTGTCTTTACAACTTGTTTTCTAATTAATCGAATGTTCTCATATGTTCTTAATGGTCAAACACATTATCATGTTCTTTTTCCAAATAAAATATTATTTCTCATTGAACCTAGAATCTTTGGGTGTACTTGTTATGTTCGGGTTGTTCCTCCTCATGTTACAAAATTATATCATAAATCTCTAAAGTGTATTTTTCTTGGGTATTTTCATATCCAAAAGGGGTATTGATGTTACTATCTTACACTTAACATATATCTTGTTTAAGCCGATGTCACATTCTTAAAAGATACTCCATTTTCTTCAGTGTTATCTTATACAAGTCAGGGAAAGGATGATGACTGGTTAATCTATACTGTTACATCTTCAATTTCTAATCCTATTGAGTCTGTTATTGATCGGCCTAAGCCTCATATAGTACAAGTCTATTTCAGGCGAATTTCTCCTTCAGATCCATGCCTTGAGCCAGTTGGATCTACTCCTCTGTTGTCAGATCCCATTCTTCAGTCTGCCCATCTAGATGACCGTCCTTTTGCTCTTTGGAAAGGTAAATGCTAGTGTACCTATCATGTTTCTTCTTTTATGTCTTATAATAATTTGTAACCATCATCTTGCTCTTTATTCCATCTCTGTAATCAATTTATGTTCCTAAAACTGTTCGCGAGGCACTATCTCATCCTAATTGGTGTTAGACTATGATTGATGAAATGAATATTTTATAAGACAATGATACTTGGACTTTGATGAATTTACCTGTAAGAAAGAAAGTTATTGGTCGTAAATGGGTATTTGCATTACAAGTTAATCTTGATGGATCAGTTGCACTCTTGAAGGCTCGTCTAGTTGTTAAAGAATATGCCCAAACTTTTTCTCCTACTGCCAAGCTTACATTTGTCAGTACTTATGATTGGCTATTACATCATTTAGATATAAAAAATGTTTTGTTTCATAATAATCTTCAAAAAGAGGTTTATATGGAGCAACCATCTAGTTTTGTTGCTCAATCGGAGTCCATAATAACCTAAATTGTCAAAAGTGGGGGTCCTAGTCAGAGGATAGCAGCACAAATGTAATGCATATGCATGTGGCATGTGATTCATATCATACAACTTATAAGCCTAAGACCGACTAAATTGGACTTTAATACCAACAAATATAATACCACCTCATCCTATCGATTGATGGCAAAGTTAGATGATGCTACATGTCATATTTTAATTCATTATAATTAAATTAAAATTTAAGTCATGATTACATAAGTAATATATAATTATTTTATTATTTAACCTAATTTTATGTGTTTCTATTATTAATCCATATTTGTAAATTTTATTGAAAATTCGGTATAGTACCGTATGTTTTATGGACTTTCCTATAAATACCGGTTCAGAAAACTTGTGGACATAATATATTTTCAACAATTAATCCCAAATAAATCTCAATTCATATCATCCTCAAAATTTTTTCAGAGCATCAACTCAATCAATTATCCAATATTAATAAAATTTATATAAAAAACTTTATCACATTTTTTTAAAGCTTATGCATATTAATACAAAAGTATTAATTTAACTAATATCAACATTGGGTTTATGTATAAGGTTTAGAAATCAGTTGATAGATAATTGTAACTTTTAATTTCCTAATATTTACATACCAAAATGAAATGTCACAAATAAAGAAATGATATAAATTAAAACCAACCAAAATAAAAAGTGCAATTTACTGCTATTCCTCTGAGAGGAACCAACGTCACTATTTGACAAGCTTTATCTACAAAATTCTAAAACTATCTATAATCTTCTATCCTTCCAGCCTCTTACCTACAAGTGAAACTGTAACACCCTACCTATATAATAGGAACAAACCCATTATATAAGTAAAATGTCTTAAACTTAACTGACTAAATAACTATATCTGAATTTATTTCCCTTTTTAAGTAATAATTTAACTTACTAATTTTTTTTCCACTGTCTCTATTAACATATTTATATGCATATCAAGTATTCTTAACTGTTAGACATATTTTTAATATATATACAAAACAATTTAAGTATTCAGATGTATAATTAAAAACAAACAAAAGTAAGAAGTAATCAACTCTTAGCTATATCTTCTGTGTCTCTTCTGATATGGGCTTAGATTCTTCTTCTGCTTCTTGATCAACCTAACTTCTATTATCTACAAGCTCCAGTTCCTGTGTGAGAAAAACCCACGCTAAGCTATCTCTAGCTTAGTGGTACATATAAGCATTTAAGTTTTGCCAAACAATTGCACAATGCATTATGACACATTAAATTTTTATATACATGTAAAATATAAAAATTTGCAT
>CATIWF010087803.1:0-20973 GCA_949630135.1 Balakata baccata
CCTGCTTGGCAGGCCAATCGGCAGGCCTGCCAGGCCAGCGGGCTCGTACGAGCCCGTTAACCCCTCCGAGCGATTTTTTCCGCGATCTTATCGCGAACCGACTCAAAATAATTTTCTCATATTTTGTATCTCATTAAAAGCCATTTTACTCATTCTTTACATCTCCAAAGCGTGCGACCCATTAGGTTTCCGGTTATGTGGGCCACTTAAATTATCAAATAATTTAAGCAAATCATGAGCGGTATCTAGCAACACATCATGATCCCCAATTGACCGAAAAATTAGTGGTTTGACTACGAACCTTTCCATAGACAATAAATATGTGCAACTCATCCTTTCACCATTCTATAGCATGGTATTCATTTTCATTATCTATGGCTACACATTCATAAAGGCATATTTTCATTATCTTAGTATTCATTTGCATATGAATTGATATAGATCTTAAACTGATTAATGAAAGTCCATGATATGAAACATAGCGTGAAGGAAATCATGATGGGATCATGATAATGAGATTCCTATCATGTGTAATTATGTTAGTATCTAAATTATCCCCAGTCATAGGATCAATAAGATGAGACATTGTTGATTTGGATAGACTAGCATATGTTATACCTCTCGATTGGATCAAGCAGTAAATCCCATAAGCTGTGAGCATGAGATGTTCAAAGTTAATATATGGATACTTGCTAAGAGTAGTTAAGTATATTGGATGACCTACTATGAAACAATCATGTAGATTATCTTTTAGCAATGGTGCATATATCCTTAGACTTGAGGTACTCAAGGATATCTTGGATACTGATTTTGTGTTTTAACTCCATTCCTTGTTGCCTCATAGAGGTCGCTCATAGGGTGGTGATTAGGTACAGCTTGAGGTATTTGAAGGTAATTGGGTAGCCAATAGAGGATTTGCCACTCCTGATAAAGGGAAAGTATACCCATGGCCTCTTGTTGGGATCATTACTCGGGAATCTTTGGCCAGAGTGGAAATGTCCTGAAGATGGTCTTCAGTAACATGTCTAATAGAGTAATGAGTCCCAAGGATAAGATCTAACATCACTTAGGCTAGGTGTGACGTATTAAGGGCCCATAGGGCCGAGGCTCAGAGTCCACCCCAAAAGATAGCTGTTGGGGGGAGAGACCTCAGACCCTTATAAGTAGACTGGTCAGTGCAGTGGCGTCCGATGTGGGATTCAATCATAGAGAGAACCTCTACCACGCTCTACCATGCTGCGATTCGCTTGGGACCGACCGCCAGGCTCTGATACCATATTGAGGGCCCATAAGGCCAAGGCCCAGAGTCCACCCCAAAAGCTAGCTATTGGGGGGAGAGACCTCAGACCCTTATAAGCACACTAGTCAGTGCAGTGGCGTCTGATGTGGGATTCATTCACGGAGAGAACCTTCACCGAGTAAGATATAGCATGGTGAAAGAACGAATTGCAGATATTGTTGTCGATAGAAAGGTACGTAGTCAAACCATTGACTTTCCGATTAATTGGGGATCATGATTTGTTGCTAGATGCCGCTCATGACTTGCTTAAGTTAATTGAAAATTTAAGTGGTCAATATAATTAGGAACTTAATGGGTCACACGCTTTGCAGATGTGAAGAAAGAGGAAAATGGCTTTAGATGAGATCCAAAAATATAAGAGAATTATTTCGAGTCAGATCGCGATAAGATCACAGAAAAAAATCTCTCAAGGGGTTAACGGGCCTGTACAGGCCCGCTCTAGCCAATTGGCATAGCAGGCCGATTGGCTTACCAAGTAGGGCCAAGTGGCGTGTGCAGCAGCTCACGTTTGCCCACAAATTGGCCTAAATGGCCATTTTTTCCAATAACCTTTCATTTTCTCCTCTCTTGATTTTTAATCTATTAATCTATTTTTCTTTTATTTAAAAGATCTCAAAAGATAGAAAATAGACAAGAAAAAAATTTTGAAAGAAGAAAAATTTTTGGAGACAACAAGAAAAATTAAAGAGTTTAATTTTTTCTTTCAAAAAAACATACTCATTGCTAGCACTTTGAGGTGCGTTCAAGTCATCTCTCTAGTGGTTTCATCCTCTCATCTTCAGGTGGATATTGTTAGAGACAATTTGAGATTGGATTGTTCTGGTTTACTACAACAAAACAAGGTGAAAAGTTGAAGAAAAATTAAGAAATTATAAAGGTATAATTTCTTAATTTTCCTTTGTTAAATTAGTTTTAATTGACACAAGTAGAATTCTTTGATTCGGGTTTTGATAATTTTGTTTCCGCGGATACTTTTTGTATGAGATACATGTTCAAAACCTAACATTGGTATCAGAGTTCCCTTGTGCCCATTAAAATTAATTTTAATTTAAGGTGCAATTGGATTGAATGGTATTGATTTTGGATCTTTTGATTTGTAAAATTTTTTTTACATATTTTTTTTGTATGATCTAATCATGAGATGATTGAATATGATTATATTGATTGAAATATGGTTTGAATATGATTCAAATAATTAATTTCGAATTTATTACAAAATTGCTGAAAATTGCATTGTTAATGAACATATGATGCTCTTTGGCCTAACTGTTATGGTTGTTCATATATTTTCTTGTAATTTGATTATACAAAAATTATTTAGACATATTTAGAATGTTTTAAGTAAATAGAAGTATCCAATAATTAATTAAAAAAAATTTAGTTAATTTTTCAAACAAACACCGAGACGGATCTATTTTAAGGTACCCAGCGGGACAGTTTTGTTTAATTTTTTTTATACGTGAATATTTTGTTTCCAGCACCTTAAAATAATTTTTGTGTGATTAAAAATATGTTGTTTTTATGTTAGATCCATGCTAAAATTGATTTACTCGAATGTAAATTTCTAAATTAATTTTAGAGAGTAAATGGGTTATTTTGAGCGTCTTATGTGTTGGTTCGTTTGTCTTGATGATTTTAGCTTATGCCAACATTATTTTGATAAACTTGAGTTAACCTAAAGATTCTTAGAATGATAATTTGAGGTTTTGGAAATTTTAGGAATTTTTAGAAATTAATTTTGTATTAATTTAAGTTGAGCAAATGGCATATCTAGTATGACTAGAAAGTCATGTATGTTAAAATTAAATTATTTAATTTCTAACATCATAATAATTTGATTTTAAGGTGAATTTAATTTAATTTGATTAATTATTAAATTCCACATTAAAATAACATACAAAATTAAATTGATCGAAACAATAAAAATAGGCAATTGCGGTTCAAGTGTTGAATCGACTTTCAAATTTGCAATCCAAAATTATCGCTACTTATTTTAATTTAATTTTATGTATTATAGAATGCATACTAGGGGTTTATGAAAAGGCATAATGGATAATTATGGATTTAGGCTCAATGTGATTGAGCATGCATGATTTTGTTCTATAGTAAATAGGGTATGTATGTCTCTGTTTATCTCTTCTTTCTGATATATTTTTTTTCTCATTTTACTCCCCTCAAATGTAAATTGAGGTTTTCTATTTTTGAAATATGTAATTATATTACATAGGATTGGGATAGAATGGAGATACAAAGGAGTAGGAAGCAAGGGAGATGGTGTCATAAACAAGAAGACTTAGATGTAGAAATTTGATTTATATTTTTGGGGTGTAATTCATATATATACTTAGGTAAGACCTAGTCAATTTCTCTTTGGCTCAAGAGATTGACTTTAGTATGTCCATAATCATGCCATATAGTTAATTTAACTATCTTTATATATTCATGTGATGAATGTATGATATATAAAAGTATGGAATAATAACATGTTGAGACTAAATTAACAAAATCCCTCGCTAAATAAACAATTATGTTTTATGCCTTCAATTAATGTAGGAAGAACCAAAATTTTTCTAAAGTTAGAGTTGTTGAGTTACATCAAACTCATTTTATAAGAATATGTTTGAATCATTGAAATTAGATTTCATGATTAATGGGTTGGACTTAACCAATATCATTGATTTGTTGGATTTGCGGCAAACTCAATAAGTATTGGAGGCAAAGTTGGGTAAGTGTACATGAGATATGCACATATTAAGAGTTGATAGCCCAATGTGTGTGCACACATCAATTAGTTAATAGCACAAGATTCAATAGTTGCATGGAAATGCAATTGGTATGGATCAGATACCTACCAACTAAACTAAGGATGGTTTGTTGAGTTGCCTCAAGGTCATTCTTAGCAAATTGGATATCGATCCACTAGGAGAACTTCCATATAAGTTCTCTCGGGTTCATAGTGAGGGCTATGGACTTGCAATAAAATAGTGAGAGCCATAATGTATTTTATTAAAGACCTAATATCATGCATTCATTCATGTACACACTTCTATAATCTCGATCTTTTGTTAGAATAATATCATTCAATGTGAATCAAAGGATAATCATGAGTCATACATTTTGACTAACCTAAGCTTCCTTGACTAACATAAAACTGAGAATGGTTCTCAAATCCAAAAGGTTGCCAAAGTCTCAGAATAGCTATTTTCCTTCCTTTAATGCTTGAGATGCAAATTATTATGAACAATTTGTATATTAGAAGTGCTTGGATAACAATGGATTAGTCCTAAGTTGTTCAAACTTCAAAATTAGCATAGAAATGGTTGCAAAACCATTATGTATCATCTTAGAGAGATGGCCAATGAGCAAGCTCATGCTGAGTTATATGAGATATCTAAATTGCTCTACCACTCCAAGATGATAGAAGGGAGATCTAAGATGTAACATGCATTATAGATATAAGGAGAGAGACATCTTAAAAGGTACTTCCATTATAGCAAGAGTTGAAAAATGGAAACGGAATAACAAAGCTTATTTTGAGTTTTTCAAGAAGTAGAAGAGAAGGCATATAGATGCACCTTCTACTTCAAGTAAATTTGATAAAAAGGATAACATTGTTTCTTATAACAACACATGGATATTAGATACTACATCTAGGTCTCACATATACAAGATATGCAAGACCAAAGAAACAATAGAAAACTTAAGTAAACAGAGTTGAAACTGTGCACATTGGCCATATAGCAACAATTGCTGCAATAGCTATAGAGGCTTAAGTTTCAACACTCTCTAGTAAGCTTGTTTAAAGGTTTAAACAATTGCAATTTTTTTTTTAGTTTGTGAATAAAGAATATAATTTTGTTTAATAGTTAAACAAAAGTTCTTCACTTGACTATTAAGAACAATTGTTGTTCAGTGTGGTCAAATGATATTCCTTATGAAACTAAAATATTATGTAATGAAGTTTATGATTTTGGAATGCTTGATTCTATCCTCAATATTAAATTTAAAGGGTTGATGACCTAAAACCATAAATTATGGCATTGTCAACTCGGGCATATAAAAGAGGATCACATGATGAGTTATGGTAAGTTGAGATCATTTGGTTGTGAATCATATGACATATGTGAATCTCGTTTGCTAAGTAAGTTAACAAAATCACTTTTTAGTGAAAAAGGATGAACATGCAAAAAGGCTGATGGACCTTATACATATAGATGTATGTGGACCAATATTCTTGCATGCCATAAATGGTTTTGTCTACTTCATTACCTTAATTATGATCGCTCATAATTCGGGTATTTGTATATGGTGAGATACAAATTTGAAACCTTTGAAATTTTTAAAGAATTCAAAAAATGAAGTAGAAGAACAATTCAGTAAAAGTATTAAGACACTTAGATTAGATCAAAGTGAAATAATACTTAAGCTAAATGTTTCAAGGTCATATAAGAGATAATAAGATTTTATCTAAATGAAACGTATCTTATATGCCATAGCATAATGATGTGGCTAAAAGGAGAGCCGAACTTTGTTAGATATGGTGAGGTACATAATAAGCTTTTAAAATTCCTTAAAGTTCCTTTTATGGTCATGCACATGGGATTATGTTTATATGATAAACATAATACCTTATCAGTCAATTGATGTTGTTCTATATAAGATATGAAATAACATAAAATATGTTCTTTCATAAATGAAAGTTTAGGATTATCCTCCTTAAGAGAAGTAGATAATGTTGGATTAGTTAAAAGATCAATCTAACCCAATGTTTGTGTATGGGATAACCAATGAGAGTCATTTGGTTATCAGTTTTACCACTGTTTGAAGCAAAAGGTGTTTGTTTTAAACAATGCTATCTTCCAAGAAAATAGTTTTTTATACAATAAGATAGTGGGAGCAAGAATAAACTTGATAAAGTTCAAATATATACTCAAGCAAACACAAATCAATTGACAAAGTCCAAATATGTTATTCATATAGATGAAGTAACGGTAAGACCTTATGAAACATAAGAGCTTTATAAGTAAAGTAGGATACGAGTTATTCCCAAGAGAAATCGATCTCTTAAAAATGAACAAAAGTCATATTGCTCATATAGCATGAGCCTACTACTTATGAAGAGACTCTGAAGACTTCAAAATATGACTAATGGTCATAAGTCATAAGTCGATACGGATTTCATAACTATAAACCAAGTATGGACTTTGATTAACCTACCTAATGGGATAAAACCCCACTGGGTGCAAACGGGTCTTCAAGAAGAAGAAAGACATGGAAGGTAATGCAGTTGCCTATAAAGCTAGAGTTGGTAGTTAAAAGACATTATTAAAGACAAAGGTTGGCTTTGACAAAATCTTTTTCTCCATATACTATGCTTAAATTGATCATGTTGCTCATAATCATTGCTACTCGTTATGATGAGATTTTGCAAATGGATATGAGGACAGGTTTCATTATGGAAATCTGACTTAAGATGTGTATATAACACAACATAAGAGATTCATATATGATTATGGTGAAATAGGATACAAATTGCAATATCTATTGCTGGATTAGTGCAAACATCTGGGAGTTGAAACATCTAAACTGATGAAATAATCAAAGAGTTTGTTTTCTCACAACATGTGGATGATTCATGTGTTTTCAAGAAAATTAGTGAGAGTGCTATTTTATTCCTAGTGAAATATATGGAAGACATTCTATTAGTAGGAAATGATCTCTCATTTCTAAGTTAGTTAATTTGTTACTCTAAAATAATTCTCCAAGAAGGATTTTAAAAGTAACCTACCAAAAGGGGATTAAGATCTATAGAGATAGATCTAAGAGGTTACTCATTCTTTCTTAGTCTACATATCTAAGAAAGTGGTTAGCACAAAGTAGTTTATAAGAGGATCTATTCCTATGATCGATAGGATTACCCTCTCTAAGTCTTTATGTCCAAAAACATAAGACAAATAGACTAGCATGGATAAGATTCCATAAGCCTGGGCTATTGCATTCATTATGTACTATGTTATGTACTAGGCCCAATAGATATCATGCTATAAGAGTCATGAGAGGATATCAATACGATCCTGTCAAGGGTTTATAGGTGAGTGTCAAGGACATCCTTAAATACTTGAGAAGGATAAGGATGTATTCTTGGTTAAAGAGAGAGTAAGCTTAAGGTAAGCAGGATTATGGATGCCAGTATCCAATTCAATAAGGATATCTCAAAATCCTAGTCATGCTATGTAATCGCATTAAATGGTTGTACAGTCAATTGGAAGAGTTCCAAGCAAGTGATGGTTGTGGATTCCACAACTGAAAGTACATTACAACTTCCAAGGCACCTAAGGAAGCGGTTTGGATAAGGGAATTCATCACAATGTCAGAAGTGATTCCTAGTATTGTAAATCCAATATGATTGGAACAACAATAGAGCCATTGCATGCACAAAGGAATCATGGTTTCATCAAAAGGTTCAAACATGTACTCAATCTTATCAATTGATTAGAGAAATCAATGGTAGATGCAATGCAATGAGAGAAAGAGTTCCCATTGATCAGAAAATATCTAATCAAGTCATTAAACCAAAACCCTAAAAGAAATATGATAGTCATATCCTCGTCTGTGGTGTAATGTACAATGGCAATTGGTTTTATTGCAAGTGGGAGATTGTTAGAGATGTGTCCAAAAGGTATCGCCTTAGGCACTTAGTGTACACATTAATAAAGGCATTCTTTTATTATATTAGTATTTATTTGCATATGAATTGATATAGATCTTAAACTGATTAATGAAAGTCTATGATATAAAGCATAGAATGAAGGAAATCATGATGGGATCATGATAATGAGATTCCTCTTATTTGTAATTATATTAGTATCTAAATTATCCCTAGTCATAAGATCAACAAGATGGGACATTGTTGATCTGGATAGACTAGTACATGTTATACTCTTTGATTAGATCAAGCAGTAAATCCCATAAGCTATGAGCATGAGATGTTCAAAGTTAACATATGGATGCTTGCTAAGAGTAGCCAAGTACATTGGATGACCAGCTATGAGACAATCATATGGATTATCTATTCAAATGTCAATGATAGTCTCATCATAGCAATGGTGCATGTGTCCTTAGACTTGAGGTACTCAAGGATATCTTGGATACTGATTCTGTGCATTGACCCCATTCCATGTTGCCTCATAGAGGTTGCTCATAGGGTGGTGATTGGGTATAACTTGAGGTATTCAAAGGTAATTGGCTAGCCAACAGAGGCCAGCTGAGCCTGCCTAATAGGCCTAAGCAGGCTGCGTGCAGCAACACACATATGCCTACAAATTGGCCTAAATGGCCATTTTTCCCAATAACCTTTCATTTTCTCCTCTCTTGATTTTTACTCTATGAATTTGATTTTCTTTTGGATCTAAAAGATCCCAAAAGACAAAAAATAGACAAGTAAAAATTTTTAGGGGAAGAAAAATTTTTGGAGACAAGAAAAATTAAAGATTTTAATTTTTCCTCTCAAAGGAACATACACATTACTAGCATTTGAGGTTTGTTCATGCCATCTTCCTAGTGGTTTCATCCTCTCATCTTCACATGGATATTGTTAAAGACAATTCGAGATTGGATTGTTCTGGTTTGCTACAACCCAATAAGGTGAGAAGTTGAAGAAAAATCAAGAAATTATAACGGTATAATTTTTGAATTTTCCTTTATTAAATTAGTTTTAATTATCACAAGTAGAATCCTTTAATTCGGGTTTTGATATTTTTGTTTCCGCTGCTACTTTGTGTATGAGATACATGTTCAAAACCCAACAGTAACCACAATACCCTCCATATCGGTCTTCTTGAAGACCCATTTACACTCTATGGGCTTTATCCCCTCAGGTGGGTCAACCAAGGTCCATACCTGATTTTCATACATGGAATCCATTTTTTATTGCATGGCCTTTGGCCATTTATTAGATTCTATACTCTTTAAAACTTCTTCATAGCTAGTAGGCTCATTATCGTCAATGAGAAAGATATCGTTCTGATTGCTTATGAGAAATTCATATATCTCAGGAGCATAACGTATCCTACTAGATCTACAAAGATCTTGTGTCTCAGTAGGTGTAGCTGTTATTTCATCTCTACGAATAACAAGCTCAGGCTCAGGCAGTTGATCTATATCTGTTAGAGCATTTTAAACTTCTTCAAGTTCAATCTTGCTCCCACTATCTCCTTTATGGAGGAATTCCTTCTCCAAGAAGGTAGCATGCTTTGAAACGAACACCTTTTGTTCCGAAGGATTATAGAATTGATATCTAATTATTTCTTTAGGATATCCTACAAATTGAAATCGGTCAAATTTAGCCTCAAGCTTATCTAGCATTGTTTGCTTCACATATGTTAGACAACTCCATACTTTCAAATGAGAAAGAATATGCTTCTTCTTATTCCACTTCTTATGTGGTGTAAGATCAACTAACTTAGAAGGGACCTTGTTTAAAATGTAAATAGCAATCTCTAGTGCATATGCCCAAAAAGACTTAGGGAGTTCTGCATATCCCATCATAGACCTTACCATGTCCAACAAGGTTAGGTTTCTCCTTTCAGCCACACCATTGTGTTGTGGCGTGAAAGGGGGAGTCCATTGGGATAAAATCCCATTATCCCTAAGATAAACCTAAAACTCTTGGCTCAAGTATTCACCACCTCAATTAGATTTTAGTGTTTTAATATTTTTGCCAAGCTATTTCTCTAGTCCATGTCTGAGTGTGTAACATTGGGCCACATACATTTGAATATATTAGGTTCAACAGCTCAATTGCACGTTTGCCCTTTCCACTAAAAGGTGATTTTATCATCTTGTCTAATAAACAAGGTTCGCAAGTGTCATCTGATTCATTATCAAATGACCCTAAACTACCATCTTTATGTAGTTTAGTTATGTGCCTCTCATTTATATGGCCAAGGCGATAATGCCATAAGTATGATGGTTTAGGTTTATCCATTTTTATTCTTTTATTATTATCAACAATATTGTAAATGGAACTAGACATGTCAAGAATGTAAATTCCATTGCACAATGTTCCAGTACCATAAAGAATACCATTTAACATTATTGAACAACCATTAATATTTATTATTGAATTAAATCCACTTCTATTCAAATTAGAAATAGAAATAATATTCTTTATCAATGCTAGAACATAAAAGCAATTATCTAATTATATTACAAGCCTACTTGGAAGGATCAAAACATATGTTCCTACAGCTAAGGTAGCAACTCTTGCTCCATTTCCAATACATAAGTCTGACTCTCCCTTCTTGAGTTGTCTACTATTCCTTAGACCCTACATATTAGTGCATATGTGTGAGCCACATCAGGTATCTAATATCCAAATGTTATTATTAGAAACAATGTGAATGTCAATAACAAATATACCTAAAGTAGATGGGGCATCAGATGTCTTCTTCTTCAAGGACTATGGATAGGCTTTACTGTTCCTTTTCCAATGGCCATCCTTGCCACAATGGAAGCAAGTCCCTTTTGGGCCAGTCTTTTGGCCTTCTTCTTGGCCACACCTCTCTAGGCTTTTGTGGACTTTTTCTTCTTATTCTTTTTCTTTGAACTAGAAGAATCCATTAACATCATAGCCTTACCCTCCTTGACATAACGCTCAGTTGTCTTGAGCATATTGATAAGCTCGAGTATAGTGAATGTAATCTTATTCATCCTATAATTAAGCACAAAGTGCATATAACTATCGAGTAAACTGGTAAGAATTAAGTCAATACTTAAATCATGGTCCATAACATACCCCAACTGCCCTAGCCTCTCAATACACCCATTCATCTTTAATGCATGCTGCACTGGAGATGTGCCATCAACCATCTTAGATCGGAAGAGCTGTTTAGAGATTTTGAACCTTTCATATCTAGCTTGCTCATAGAATAGCTCCCTAAGATGGTAGACAATGGTATTTGCATCCATAGCCTCATGCTGCTTTTGAAGCTCTAATGATATAGAGGCGAGCATAACACAGCTCGCCAACTCACTATCATCAAGATGCTTCTTGTATGCCTTCTAAACCTCTTTAGAAGCATCAGCAGCAGGGGAAATAAGAAATGGCTCATCAAGGACATAGCCTATTTTTTCAGTATGGAGAACTATTCTCAAGTTTCTAAGCCAGTCCAAGAAATGTGGCCCTGTCAATTTGTTTTCATCTAAGATAGAGCGCAAATTCATATTTGATGACATGGTGATTCTACCTACCTAGATGAAAAAGAAAGCATGTTAGAAAATGTACATGAATGCATTATTAGGTCTTTAATAATCGCATTATGGCTCCCACTATTTTGTTGCTAACCCATAGCCCTCATTATGAACTCGAGAAAATCCGTTGGAATTTCTCCTAGTGTGTTGGTCTGCAATTTCAACTCAAGAATGACCTTGAGTGTGCTCAACAAGCCTTCTTAGGTCAAATTGGTAGGTATCTGATACATACGAATTGTATTTCATATGCAACTACCAATTTGTGCTATCAACTAATTGATGTATGCACAAATCATTGGGCTATTAACTCTTGATGCATGTGCATCTCATGTACAGTGCCCAACACAACCTCAAATCCATATTGACCTTGAGTGTGCTCAACAAATCAATGGAATCAGTTAAGTATAATCTATTAATCATGAAATCATATTTCAATGGTTCGAACATATTCTTATAGAGTGGGCTTGAGTGTGCTCAAGAACTCTACATCTAGAAGAACTCTAGTTCTCCCCATATTAATGGAAAGCGTTAGACTTAATTGTTTTTTTATCGAGAGATTTTGTTAATCAAGTCTCATCATATTATTACATGCATAAAACATATCCATTCATCATATAAACATATATATGATAGTTACTTTAACTATATAGAATGATTATGGACATACTAATATCAATCCTTTGAGCCATAAAAGGATTAATTAAGTCTCACATAGGTAGATGCATGAATTTCAACCCAAAAAAGAATTCAAAATCCTATTCTAAGTCTTCTTGTATATTGGCATCATCTCCTAGCTTCTTGTTCCTTGCACTTAAAGCCTAATCTAATCCTATGTAATCTAATTATATAATATTAAAGTCTGAAAACTCAATTTACATTTGAGGGGAATTAGATGAGAAGAGAATTACAATAGAGTATAGAGAGAGGCAAGGACACACAGGCCCTATTTACCAAATATAAAAGTAAAATTCATGCATGTTCAATCATATTGGCTTAGTCCATAATCATTCATCATGCCATCATACACCCTTAGCATGCATTCTCTAATGCAAAATAAGGTAAACTAGAAAATTAATATTTGGGTCCCATTTGGCTATATCATGATTTCCTTTTATCATGTAATTTGATTTTGGGTTTAATTCCATAATCATAATATCAATTAAAACACAAATTTTCCAGAAATTAATTCCAAATTAATGTTAGAGAGGTGATCTAAAGGCAATCACCTTTAGCACTTATTATATAAACTCATTTTATATGAATAAAGGCATCTTCACCCAATTGATATTCATTTGTGTTATGAATAGATTGGATTTTAAATTAATTGATGAAGTCCGTGATATAAACATAGCATGATGGAAATCATGATAGGATCATGATATTGATATTCCTATCATGTGTAATTATGGTTATATCTAAATTGTCTATAGTCATAGGACTAACAAGACTAGACATTGTCAATCTGGACAGACTAGCACATATTACACTCCTTGATTGGATCAAGCAATAGATCTCATAATCTATAGACATGAATTGTCGATAGTTAACATGTGGATGCTTGCTAAGGTAGTCAAGTTCATTAGATGACCTGATATGAGACCATCACATAGATCCTCTACTCTATTTCTGTGATAGTCTCATCATAGCATTGGTGCAAGTATCCTTAAACTTGCGTTGCTCAAAGTTATCTTAGATACTAGTCCTATACTTTGACTCCATTCCTTGTTGCCTCAGGAGAGGTCGCTTATAGGGCGGTGATTAAGTACAGCTTGAGGTATTCGAAGGTAGTTG
The DNA here is from genome assembly GCA_949630135.1 of Balakata baccata. Taxonomy (NCBI): domain Eukaryota; kingdom Viridiplantae; phylum Streptophyta; class Magnoliopsida; order Malpighiales; family Euphorbiaceae; genus Balakata; species Balakata baccata. Next base: position 13,343 of record CATIWF010087803.1, read on the forward strand.
AGTAGCCAATAATGGATTCACCACTCTTGATAGAATAAGGGTATACCTATGGCCTCTTGTCAAGATTATTACTTAGGAATCTCTAGCTAGAATGGAAATATCATGAAGATAGTCTTCAATGATATGTCTGTAAAATAATGAGTCTCAAGATAAGATCTAACATCACTTGGACTAGATGTGATATAGTCAGTCTAGTGGGAGCTGACACAGAGTTCGTGCTCTGAACTGAATGGGGTATAGAATGGTGAAAGGACAAATTGCAAGAATAGTTGTCAATGGAAATGTTCGTAGTTAAATCATTACTTTCTGGCTAATTGGGGGTCATGATGTGTTGCTAGATATCATTCATGATCTACTTGAGATTAAGTGTCAATCTGAGTGGCTAACATAGTTAGGAACCTAATGGGTCATATGCATTGAAGGTGTGAAGGAGAAGTGAAATGGGCTTTTAGATCAGATCCAAAATAGTGAGAGGAAATCCAAGTCTAGACGAACGTTCCCAGGAGAGATGAAGGTATCGATCGGGAAAATAAGTATCTCAATCCGAAATGGCTACTGGATTGAAACATAACCAAGTCCCGATCAAGAAAGAAGGTTTCCCGATTGGGATTTGCTCGACATGAGCAATTTCCCAAACGGAAAATTAGTTTTCCAATCAAGATATATGATAGATTAGGAATTTTAATCTAATTAGGATTCTATAATTAAGGGTTTCAAACCCTAATTCTGTACGGGTTATAAATAGTTCTTTTACAGATTATTTTAGCAGCTACAATACAGAGAATTGAGTGTCAATTCTTCTCCTTTTCTTCTCTCAAGGGATTAATCTTTTGCTAGCATAATAGATTAATCCAATCCATTCCCTAAACGGTTTTCTCGTTTCTCCCTTCACATGGATACCATCATAGGTGATCCTAAATAATTACTGTGGTTTGCTATAACCCAATAAGAAAAGAATCAAAGAAAGGGTACTCATTTTGAAAGGTAATAAACTTTTGCTATTAGATAGTTTTAATTATTCATGGCTACATAGGTTGATTCTTCTTTTTGGAATTTGTAAATTTTATTTCCATTGTGTAATATGTATGAGATGCATGTGCAAACTCCAACACTGGTATTAGAGCCTCCCTGTGATTGCCATGAATAATTTTGATTGAAGAATTAATGTGATTAATTGAAAATGACATTTTGGATTCTTTTTAGTTAAAATATAATTTTGATTAAGAAGGTTTCGATTTTAGTTTTTTGTTCATACATATGCTTCTCTAATATGATTAGAGAATGTGTTGTATGAGTTGAAACAAATACAAGAGTTTGTGTGGTTAATTTTCATTTTATGCTTTCATCGTCAATATTAGGGTTCTTGAAAGAATATTAATATTTGATTTGTTTCTTCCACATTTCCGGTCCTCTAAAATCAATTATGATATAACTGGAATATGTCAAAACTTATTGAAAATGTGTTTTGGGCAATGGACGGAAACAAACGAGAGATTAAAATCGTTTTAATTTCTGTAGACATGAAATTTCCGACCGGAAAAGAGGTTTTCCAACCGAGACTCACGATTGGAAACAATATATAATTTTTTTTATTTTATTTCTAGTGATTTCCTTGAACGAATATATGATATTCTTGATGTTTATTGATGTTGATTATATGCCCAAAATTATTTTGATTCATTATGGTTTCATTTAATTCTAGATATAGATTTGATTCGGTTTGGGTATTTTGTGGTTGGCTCGCTAGTCCAAGATTGTACTTCGGATTGGCTCGAGCTGATCTATAAATATTTGAATAAATGATTATTATTTCTGGAATTTAGAGAATTAATTTTGAATTAAGAGACTGAACTAATTTAATTTTAGTATGACTAATTTATGGCATATAATTAATAATCAAATTGTTTAATTATTTTGCATAAAGAAATATGGAATTAATTATGAATTAATGTTCTTTGTAATTGAGATTAAATTTCTAAATATGATTAATGAATTAAATACAATTTGGGAACCACTTACCATTTAGGAAGTAATAAATAAGACAAGTTCTAAGCAAAAATCAATATGATTGGTATTTGCCTAAATAGCATAATCACCTTATTTGAAAGGGATTTCCTATTTTACATACATTTTATTTAATATGATTAATAAAATAGATATATTAAATAGTACATCAAAACCGAAAATCCAATGTATATATTTTTCTTATTATCTTTATTTTATGCATTAGAGAATATATATTAAGGGTGAATGGTAATGCATGATGGATGATTATAGACTTAGCCAATGTGATTGAGCATGCATGGTTATTTTATTTTATGGTAAATAGGTTTTGTGTGTCCCTATCTCATTTTTCCTTTCTCGTGTATTTCTCTTCTCATCTTACTCCCCTCAAATGTAAATTGAGGTATTCTATTTTGAATTATGTAATTAGATTATTTAGGATTATGATAGAATGGAAATGCAAAAGAAGCAAAAAGCAAGGAGATCATGCCATAAAATAGGAAGACATAGAAATAGGAATTTGATTTCTATTTGGGTTGTAATTCATGTATCTACCTAGGTTAGACCTAGTCAATCCTTCCATGACTCAAGGGATTAACGTTAGATTGTCCATAATCATGTCATATAGTTATTGTAACAATCGAATGTATGTCTATATGATGAATGGTATACATACATATATATATATATATATATTATGCATATTATAACATGATGAGACTTAATTAATAAAATCTCTCAATAAATAATAATTAAGACTAACACCTTTCATTAATGTGGGGAGAACCAGAGTTCTTCTAGATATTGGGTTATTGAGCTGACTCAAGCTCACTCTATAAGAATATGTTCGAACCATTGAAATATGATTTCATGATTAATGGGTTGGTTTTAACCTATTTCATTGATTTGTTGAGCTGACTCAAGGTCAATGTAAATTAGAGGCGATGTTGGGTAAGTGTATATGAGATATACACAAGTCAAGAGTTGACAGCCCAACAATTTGTATGCACATCAAATAGTTGATAGCGTAATTTGGTAGTTGCATGTGAATTGCAATTGGTATGGATTAGATACCTACCAATTTGACCTAAGAAGGCTTGTTAAGCTGACTCAATGTTTTTCTTGAGTTTGAATTGGATACCGACCCACTAGGAGAACTTCCAATGGGTTTTTTTGAGTTCATAGCGAGGGCTATAGATTTGCAATAAAATAGTGGGAGCCATAATGCATTTTATAAAGACCTAATTTAATGCATTCATATACATTCTCTAACATTATCTATTTTATATAAAGGTTACTAGGATCATCATCATGACTGCAAGTGTGAATTTGCGATCTTTGATAGAGTCAAATAAGTTAACTAGGTCTAATTTCCTAGATTGGCTTGTTCTCAAATCTGAGAAAATAGGCTACGTCTTGGATGAGCCATTTCTTGATTCCCTAGCTACTGATGCTTCTGAAGAGGTTCATAAGGCTTATAAGAAGCATCTTGATGATAGTGAGATGGCGAGTTGTATCATGCTTACTACTATGTCATCTGAGTTGCAAAAGTAGCACGAGGCTATAGATGCAAATACCATGGTCTATCATCTTACGTAGCTTTTTGATGACCAAGCACAATCTAAAAGGTTCGATATCTCTAAGTTGCTCTTCCGCTCCAAGATAATTGAGGGGATATCTCCAGTGTAATATGCACTGAAGATGAATGGCTACATTGAGAGGTTGGCCACCTTAGGATTTGTGATGGACCATGAATTAAGTATAGACCTAATTCTCAATGGTTTGACCGATAGTTATGCATATTTTGTTCTTAACTATAGGATGAACCATATTTCCACTACCGTTCCCGAGTTGATCAACATGCTCAAGACAGCCGAGCCATCTGTCAAGAAGGACAGTAAGGCTATAATGCTAATGGACTCTTCTAGTTCAAAAAAAAAAAAGAACAACAAGAAGAAGAAGTCCACAAAGCCTAAGGGAGGTGTGGCCAAGAAGAAGGCCAAAGAGACTACCCCAAAAGGGACTTACTTCCATTATGGCAAGGACGGTCATTGGATGAGGAACTATAAGGCCTATTTAGAGTCCTTGAAGAAAAAGGCATCTGATGCCCCATCTACTTCAAGTATTTTGTTCATTGATATTCACATTGTTTCAAACAATAACATTTAGGTATTGGATACTAGATGTGGCTCACACATATATACTGATATGCAGGGCCTAAAGAATAGTAGATAGCTCAAAAAGGGAGAGTTAGATCTATGTGTTGGCAATGGAGCAAGTGTTGCTGCCTTACCTACAGGAACATATGTTTTGGCCCTTCCAAGTGGGATTGTAATAGAATTAGATAATTGCTTTGATGTTCCAGCATTGACTAAGAAAATAATTTTTATTTCTAGTTTGAATAGAAGTGGATTTCATTTAACAATTAATAGCAATGGTTGCTCAATAATGTTAAATGATATTCTTTATAGTACTAGAACTTTGTGCAATGAAATTTATATTCTTGACATGTCTAGTTCTATTTACAATATCGATAACAATAATAAAAGAATAAAAATGGATAAACCTAAACCATCATACTTGTGGCATTATCGCCTTAGCCATGTAAATGAGAGGTGCATAACTAAACTACATAAAGACAGTAGTTTAGGGTCATTTGATTATGAATCATGTGATGCTTGCAAATCTTGTCTATTAGGCAAGATGACAAAATCACTTTTTAGTGGAAAGGGTGAACGTGCCACTAGGTTATTAGACCTAATACATTCAAATGTATGTGACCCAATATCTATACACGTCAGAGATCCCTACTTCATTATCTTTATTGATGACTATTCATGATTTGGGTATGTGGATTTTATAAGATACAAGTTTAATGCATTTGAAAATTCAAAGAATTTAGACATGAAGTAGAGAAACAGCTTGGCAAAAGTAAAAATTAAATTGTTAAATTTTTGACATCATAATAACTTAATTTTAAGGTAGATTAATTTTGAATTTAATCCTAGAAATATGGAATTTAATTAATTTGATTAAATATTAAAATCCACATTAAAATGACATACAAAATTGAATTAACCGAAACAATATAAGTAGGCATTTTTTGGTTCAAGTGTTGAACCCACTTTTCAATTTTGGAATCCAAAATTATCACTACCTCATTTATCTTTATTTTATGCATTAGAGAATGCATGGTAGGGGTATATGGAAAGGCATGATAGATAATTATGGACTTAGGCCTAATGTGATTAAGTATGCATGATTAAATTTTTGTTTTATAGTAAATAAGGTCTACATGTCCTTACCTCTCTTTTCTTTCTCATGTGTTTCTTTTCTCATCTCACTCCTCAAATGTAAATTGAGGTTTTCTATTTTAAAATATGTAATTAGATTACATAGGATTGGGATAGAATGGAGATGCAAAGGATCAAGAATCGAAAGAGATGGTGCCATAAGCAAGAAGACTTAGAAATAGGAATTTGATTTCTATTTTTGGGTTGTAATTCATGCATAAATCTAGGTGAAACCTAGTCAATCTCTTTTTGGCTCAAGAGATCGACATTATTATATCCATAATCATGTCATATAGTTAGTGTAACTATCTTTATATATCTATGTGATGAATGTATGACATTTAAATGCATGCTAAAATAATATGAGGCTAAATTAAGAAAATCCCTCGTTTAACAACATTAAAAATAACGCCTTCCATTAATATGGTAAAAACCAATGTTCTTTTAGAATTAGGGTAGCCCGCTCTAGAAGAATATGTTTAAACCATGGGAATAAGATTTCCTAATTAATAGGCCGGTTTTAACTATACATATTGGTTTTTGGGCAAACCTAAGGTCAATATGGATAGAGGCAAAGTTGGGTAGTGTATATGAGATATGCACACATCAAGAGTTGATAGCCCAATGTAGGTGCACACATCAATAGTTGATGGCATCGAATTCGATAGTTGCATGAGAATGCAATTGGTATGGATCATATACCGACCTTTGGACCTAAGGTGGCTTGTTAGGCAAACCCAAAGTCATTCTTAAAGACATTGGATATCGATCCACTAAGAGAACTTCCAACATGTTCTCTCGGATTCATAGTGAGGGCTATGGGTTCACAATAAAATAGTGAGAGCCATAATGCTATTATTAAAGACCTAATAATCATGCATTTTTCATTAACATTCTAACATGATCTCTTTTATATCTAGGTTGCTAGAATCATCATCTTGACTATAAGTGTGAATTTACAATCTTTAATGGAGTCAAAGAAGTTGACTAGACTAGCTCAACTGGCTTAGGAATTTGAAAATTGTTCTCAAATCCAAGAAAATAGGCTATATCTTAGATGAGCCACTTCCTGATCCTCCTGCTGTTGATGCTCCTAAAGAGGTTCAAAAGGCTTACAAAAAGCATCTTGATGATAGTGAAATTACAAACTGTATTATGCTCGCCTCTATGTCATTTGAGCTTCAAAAGCAGCACGAGGCTATGAATGCTAATACCATAGTCTATCATCTCAAGGAGCTCTTTAATGAGCAAGCATGATCCAAAGGTTCGAGATCTCTAAGCTGCTCTTCCATTCAAGATGATTGAGGGGACATCTCTAATGTAATATGCATTGAAGATGAATGGCTATATTCAGAGGTTGGCCATCTTGGGTTTCATGATGGACCATGAATCAAGTATAGACTTAATTTTAACTGGTTTGACTGATAGTTATGCACATTTTTTGCTTAACTAAAGGATGAACCAGATTTCCACTACTATTCTATAGCTAATCAACGTGCTCAAGACAGTTGAGCCATCTGTCAAGAAAGACAGTAAAGTTGTGATGTTGGTGAACTCTTCAAGCTTAAGAAAAAGAACAAGAACAAGAAGCAGTCTATTAAAACAAAGGGAGATGTGGCCAAGAAGAAGGCCAAAAAGACTTCCCCAAAAGGGACTTGCTTTCATTGTGGTAAGGATGGCCATTGGAAAAGGAACTACAAGGACTATTTGGAGTCTTTGAAGAAGAAGGCATATGATGCTCCATCTACTTCACGTATATTTGTCATTAAGGTTAATACTGTTTCTAACAATAATATATGGGTATTAGATACCGATTAAGGCTCACACATATATACTAATATGCAGGGCCTAAGGAACAATAGGTAGCTCAACAAGGGAGAGTCAGGCCTGTGCATTAGAAATGGAGCAAGAGTTGCTACATTAGCTATAGGAACCTATGTAATGAGACTCCCTAGTGGGCTTGTTTTAAATTTGGATAATTGTTTTTACGTACCCGCTTTGACTAAAAATATTATTTCAGTTTCTAGTTTAAATGAAGATGGTTTACATTTGGCTTTTAACAACAATAGTTATTCTATTATGTTGAATGGTATTATTTATGCTAGTGGTACATTATGCAATGGAACATACATATTAGATATGTCAAATTTAATTTTAAATATCAACGACATTAAAAGGCAAAGGCAAGATATTAGTCTAGCGGGAGCTGACACATAGTCCATGCTCTGAACCGAGTGGGGTATAGAATGGTGAAAGGACGAGTTGCACATATTGTTGTCTATGGAAAGGTTCGTAGTCAAACCACTGACTTTCCGGTCAATTGGGGATCATGAT
>CATIWF010087861.1:0-13393 GCA_949630135.1 Balakata baccata
AATTGATAATTAAAAGTAAGAATATAAAGTATGTGCATATATGAATAAGTTTTGAGAATATATGAGAGGTATATTGGAGGTATATGAAGTATATATAAGGTATGTGTATGGTATATTAGTCGATTTTGGTTTCGGTTTCTAAAAATGGATGAAATAAATCAATAATAATGGAAAATAAAGGTGTCACGGCGGTGACAAGAGAGTATCACGATTGTGACAATCGATATTCATAGATAAACATGATTGTTTAAGGTCAGTTGCTACATTAACTTTTCATGACTGTGAAAGGTCTGTATACAAGCTTTTTTCCACGTTCTTATCACCAATTTTCACTAACTTTTCTGTTCTCAAACCCCAAGAACAAATCACAGACACCCAAGAACATCAAGAGAGTGATTTTTCATGGTTTTTGAGTGAATTAAACATCAAACCAAGAGGGAAAATAAGATTAAAACAAGATTTGAAGAAATTATCTATTTTGGTAAAGATTTAGGGGAGAGAGAAAATTGGTACAAGAGGGACCACGAGTTTTTTTGCATGATCAGGTGTGTATTTTGTCATCAAAAGACAAGAAAACACAAGAATTCAATATCTTTACTATGATTATAAAATTATATGAAGAGATTGTGTTGTTTAGTTGGAAAGCCATGGAAGAGAGGTTATAAAAGATGAAGGGTGTTTGGATTTTATGTATATTTATATTCTTTAAAGTTATTAGAAGTGAGATACTATGATATTGAGTTGAAAATATGCTTAATAATCTTAGTTTGAGAATTATGGAATTAAATTTGTAATTATACATAATTATCATAGTTTGAGAATAGAGATATAACTTGAGTTAATGAGAAATAACTGTGATTATATTTAGATGATGCCTTTGAAAGGTAGAATTAATCATCAAGAAGGCTAGGCAAGCTTAAAACTTGGAGTTTAAGTTGTCTCTATGGAAGTAAGTACACATATGCATCTTTAATTTATTAAATAATATAGACATGTGATAAATGACATGTTAAGTAACATTGGATGGCAATGAGTAATGCTAATTGAATCGATAGAAAAAGAAGTTATGTAAGATTAATGAGAATAGAGTTATATGAGAATTACATAAGAAATGGCCTTTCTAAATAAATGATAAAATATGACCAAACATTTTAGGCATACAAGTCATCATTGGCAAAGTATGTAGAATGGAATATGATCATTGAAAGTTAGTAATGTTATTTACACATGTATATTGAGGGGTCACTAAACTAATTGCTTGTAAGTTAGGCTTAATGCCCATATTAAGAATTGATAGTGCACAAGTTCTATAAATGCATTTAAATAGTATGGAAAACGGAATAAAAGATGCAAGTCTCTTACTTGAGAATTGTTGGATTGTGTGCAAATTGAATGAATTATATGTTATAATGATGGATTTTGTGTAACATGTGTATATTTAATGAGTTATTAGAATTATGTGATGCCATGTAAAAGTGTATAAGAATGAAATGGAGTATGTTGGCATGAAAAATCGTTAAATGAATATATGATTGTAGTGTATTGATTTAAAAACGACATTGAGTTGGTGTGCATATTGTGAACTTTAATATATGTTAAATGTTGGAACATAAGGTAAATATAAAGTATGGAAGCATGAAAAGGCATGATTAAATGTTAGGAAAGTTAATTTGAGTGATTGAATATGCATAAATGTATTAGTAAGCAAGGGTATGACAATGTGACTAAAGGTGTACATTGTATGTATAAAGCGTGAGTTGTGAACTTAGTTGTGACCTCATTTTGGGTAATGATTTGAGTTGTGATAACTTGTATGTAGTTGTGTCCAATGATCATGGATGATGTTTATACGTGTTTAGAAGTAAAATTTTGACAAAATTTGACCATATGCATAAATTAGGACCTTTCACAACCGGCGTCACAACCTTACTGAATCTGTCATGACTATCACATTTTGGTCCAGAAGCCTTCACGGCCAGCTATATTTGTCATGGCCGTGATGATACTGTTCACAGCGATAGTGACCTATGGTTGAATGATGTTATGGTAGGTCCGTTACATGCCAAATATGCTTAAATATTAAAGTATAATGTAAAAAAATATGGAAAACGTGTTAATGAACATACATGTGATATGTGAATATGCATAAAGTATATTAAAAATGATGGAAACATAAAGAATGTGATTAAAAAGAGAAGATACTCTGATGTAAATGTCTATTTCTCCATTTGAGAACTAGAATTAGGATAGATGATACATCATTAAGGGTTTTACGGTACTGAACCAATTATATATTTTAAGGACAATGTGGCTTAAGCTTGTGAAGCGCCCATGATCTCAATTATATACAGATGATATATCGTAATCAGACAAGGTGGCTTAAGCTTGTGGAGCGTCCTTAATCTCGTTTATATGGATATATCATGATCCGTCAAAGAGGCTTAAGCTCATGAAGCGCTCTTAACAGGAAATCAAAGTGAATAGGGTGGTTTAAGCTTATGGAGCACCTCTATTCTATACGCCATATTTGGATAGTCCAGAACGAAATTTGGACCAATGACTAGAAAGTGTGATATGAAAAGAAATTATATGTTAAAAGGATTAAAGCAGTAATTATAGAATGAAATAAAATGTACGGTGACATAATTAATAATATTACAAGAAATTGTATGTTGCTCTTAGAATTAGTATACACTCGAGCCTCCAAGAGGTCAATGTGTTGATTAATAAATGGTAACATCAAAGTAAAAGAAAAAAGATATGATATACAAATCACAATAGCATGCGTAAAAGAAATGTGGTACATGTGTATATAACAACTGCATTAGTCTTAATTTTATCTATGATCATTTAATTTTAGTATTATTGAAGTAAAGTCACATAATTTTTTTTTGTTTCATAAAAGTTACTTAATTATGGTTTAGTTCAGAAAAGTCACTTCCAGTAATTTTTCAACAGTCAACAACCGAAAAAGTCGTACTAGCATCTCAGTTGTCACATGAGACGCGTTACATCACTATACATATCAAATAGAGTACTATTTATGCTTACAACTCATCATCCACGTCAGCACTATAAATTAAAAATGATACCAACTAGGATGCCAAAGTTCTATTTGACATGTACAATGACATGATGTGTCTCATGTGTCAATTGTGATGCTAGCACAATTTTTTTGATTGTTGACTACTTAAAAATTACTAAAAGTAACTTTACTACAACTAAATCATAGTTAAGTAACTTTTATGAGACAAAAAAATTACGTGACCTTACTGCAATAATACAAAAGTTAAGTAGCCATAGATGAAATTAACCCTACAGTTATCATACCATGGACCATCACGAACGAATTTATACATTGGGTGGACCATCTTGTCTCTGTAGAGTATGCTCCACAGAAAGTCACAATTTTGTGCTTTGTTTACTACCTCCAATGACTTGATTCTCTTATATAAAGGAACAATCTTTGTTTTTTGATAAAGGGAATGAAAAGGTCTGTCTAATTTTGTTAGTATATAAACCCTAATTATTTTTCTTTTTTACTTTTAAAGGAAAAAGAGAGTGATAAAGAAGGCACGATTTAGGAGACAGAGAGAAGCAATTGTCTTTTAATCCACATAAATATGCCACATGTCATGCTGACGTGTCAATTGAGGTAATAGGTGTTGACATAGTGCCCTACATGTATATATTTTGTGGATCTGGCATTTAGTGTGAGAAAACTGGTGCCTTGTAGGATTTACAACTCAACAATCCAACTACTTATTGACTCTGGTGGTTGGAAGATTTTAGTGGAAAAAAATCTTTAATAACTTTTGTGGTACAAAACATTTAATAGTTATTTTAGAGTAAGTTACACAAAATCTTATAACCATAACTGAAATTAACCTGTTGTTCTCCATCTTGAAGGAAGAACCATTTCCTGATCATGCTCTGAACTTAAAGGATTGTTTTTTTCAACTGCAGTTCCTAACTTCCTCCTTTTTCCATACCTCTTGTTAACAACTTGATTGTCATGAGCAATGGTTCTTCTTCTCTTGTTTCTTTGAGATCGGAAATTGTTCTTCAATCTACTCTCTATAATTTAGTGAAGACTCTTTATAATTTAATGAAAACTCTCAAGCTTAAAAGCACAGTATTCTACAAAATTTTGTATATTGATTCTTCAAGGTGAAATAACTAACTCTTAGTTTTGTCGCCTGCCATTAGAGTTTTATCATTAGGCTATCGATAGTTGGACAATAACTTTAGGGCCGATGAATAACAACGAGACGAAACTAACAGCTATTTACCAAACACGGCTTTTTAAGTTTCTTCTTCATCCAAGTAGTATTAGTGCCAGTATTGGGGGATGTTTATGATTGTTATTAAGTGTTCCAAAAACATATTTTGAATTTTTCTTATTTAATTGACTGATTTTTTTTTAATTTTTCATAAACTATTTTTTTCAAACATATTTCTAGAAAAAATATCTATTAAACTGTTTTTAAAAATATAAAATTCTTTCCAAAAAATACATTTTCTAAACGCAATTTCAATCTGCCCTCTAGTCTACGTTGTTGCGACATTAAAGCACACTGGTTACGAGTTACTGATGGATCGGGTTGACTCAACAGGCCTAGGCTTCAACAGTGGTGATATCTTGAGCTTCGGCCTTGTAGCAGATGGGGGTGAGCAAAACCGAACCGACATCTCAATTAGGTCTAATCGGTTTAATCGGTTCGGTTTAATAGTCACAAAATCAAAAAATCAAACCGAACCTATATATATATATAATTTACTATACATTAAAATATATAATCATATATTATAATATATAATATTTATATATTAATATATTATATGTTATTTAATGTATTTATATTTATATTTATATTTAAAATATTATATGTTATTTAATTATATTATATATTATATATAAAACTGAATTAACCGAATCAATTTTTCGGTTCAGTTTATAAACTTTTAATAATTTCATTTTTGGTTCGGTTTTGAACCAAACCGACCAATTGCCTACCCCAGATCTAACAGACGATGAACTATAACTTGGAGCTCAACAAAGGTAAATAAATAAACATATAAAGGATACGCATTAATTTCATTCTACTTTTTTATGATCTATTTATTTTAATATTAATTTTCAAATCAAATCAATATGTAATTTTAATTTCTTGATTTTTTTTTGCCTCCTTTCATTCTAAATACAAATAAAATATTTATCTACTATGAATTTGTATTACAATCTTACAATAAATGAAGTAAAAATTTAAATTAAAAAAAAAACGAAACAGAGTTATTGTAGATGAAATTTGACAAAATGATCATAAGTTGAAAATTGCATGGCAATTTGATTCACAAGTTAATTTTGTGATAAATTTCGAAAATCATGCTAATTTAATTCAAAATTTGAGACAACACCAGTTTAACTGTAAGTATTGTCCAACAAAAGAAATTGTTTATTGTAAGTGCGCACCAGACAAGCACACACAGCATGACAAAGGGGGGTAAAACTCACAACAAAAGTGATAATAAACTAGCATTCTATAGCAATTAAAAAATATAACGTATGTGACTATGTGGTAGTGATCAAAGTACAGAACTAAGAAGTACAACTCTAACTTAACAGTACAATTTCAAAGCCATGCTGCTATCCTAAAGATTTTCCATGGCTGTAAAAGGGACATTATTGGGTCTAGCAACTCTATATACTGCAAAAACAGAGAGGCATATAGCCACTACCGAAAATAGAAGGGCAAATGCACTGCCAACTTCTCCTGAGCTACCTGTTGCTGTTGTGGTCAGAGTTGAACTACCAGAAGAGATATCTAATGGTATCCAATCACAGTTCACAGAATAATGACCAGATCCATGCCATGGATTCCCACCAACTGGATACCAGAATGCTACAGCTATCTTGCCAGATCCACCTATTGTAAACTGAGCATCCTGCAGGAACTCGAGAAAACAACTCATTCAAGCTTTGCTGCTGCAAGGTAAACTTCAAAAATGATAATATAATGCCATCACCTGATTTAAGTTCTGACAATATATCCTTTCGGACTGAAGTATTTGTAAAGAAAATGACTAATATATAACATGGACCTAGAACCAAAGGGCAGAGAACCTCTAAGCATTACTCCAACACCATTTCATGCATTAACAACAATAAATTCACACCATCGTCACACTAGCAGATGTGCCAATAACATTCAAGGCCCATAACCTATTCTCTGAAGAAGTTATAAAGGTGCAAAAGGTGGACTGAAATATCAACAGTAAATGCAAATTTTTTAGAAATTTACTCACATTGCCCAAAATTTCTAGTACATCAGCTAGTTACAAACCTGTTGGAGGCGATCTGTGGTTCTTATAGGCCTAGAAAATTCAAAATAATATGTGCCCTCTTGACCATCTGAAGCATAAGGACTATCATCCTCTACAAAACCTGAACATACAAAATTAAAAGGTCAATTTTATTCAGAAGAATGATGTAGCTTTATCCCCAAACTTGAAGGCCCAACAAATAATCTAACATGAGCCGAGCACGAATAGTAATACAGAACTCAGAGAAATAAACTAATCTATATGTTCTTGTGCTATTTAATACCCTTTCTCAAAATACTGCACTTTTGACACACATGGAAGCAATAATAACACAAAAGGGAAGCATGTAATTGGATATTGTAAAATAATCAATCAAGGGAAAATCTTTACATAGTGCACGAGTTAATGTCTAAGGAATGTGTGCTCATGCCAGGCATATGGTACAGGTCATTTGATTGATTAGCTTAATCATGTATGTCATTTTTTTTCTGTTTTACAGCAAAATTGGTTTCCAATTCCTGCAGTGACCAAGCTACACTTGGTCATACATGACTTTATCAACTATCCTCACAGATGGCCCACAAGAATTTTAATTTAGACATACAGATAGAGGTAAATGGATAGACAGTTACTTACCTGAGTGAACATTAAAGGTGGAGTGCCACCATGCTCCTTTCCAATTATTCTGTGCACTAGTATCATTTCCTGACATGGAAAAAAATATAGCTTAATAGTTATTTACTTTTTTTTTTCTTTTTTCTTCTCTAGCCACCATCTTCCTTAAGTAAGGAGGGGTGATTTTTTGCCATTATTGGCCTGAAATCACCCCTCTACATCTTTTTTATCTATTTATTTATAAAATAAGTGGTTATTTCATATAGATCTAGGTTTTTATTTTGTTTGTTTTATTTATTGTGATTTCGTCGTCTTGTTATGACGTTTGGTTTGGTCGTCTTATTACGACATTTTGTTTCCGTCGTCTTGTTACAGCGTTTTTGTGTGTAGCCAATTCAAACAGACAAAACATATTCGATCCAACAAAAATACCAAATCAAATTATAATCGTTAATATATTGCAGAACTGAAATCATAGGTATTCTAGTCACTATAGTATTATCAAATTTCTAGGTTTTGAACTGATTTATTATGCTATTAACCTGGATACTGTAACTTTTTTCACTATTTCATCCTCTGTGATTTTTAGCGGATTTGTATTTGTTTCTATCGATGTATTACTATAGTTTGAATCAATGAAATTATTTTCCTTGTAAAAAAAAATAGTTATTTACATATTATTTAGGGTGCACATGAGTCAAGCTAAAGCTATTGGTAAAGCTACTCAGATTTGACTCAATTCATGTTTGAATTCAACCTAATAAATTTAGGTCAAGTAGCTTGAGTAATAAATAAAGCCCAGTTAGAGATATTATCTTATTTGACTCAGTGGCTCATGAGCCTATTCAAAAATATATAATTTTATATATTATGCATGTCAAGATTTAGGAGTGAGCTTGACAAGGAAATATTCTAGCAGACCAAAGGAAAGAAAGAAAAGTATTCATAAACTAGTGGAACATTCTAAAATTGATTAAACATATCTCAATATGCACCTAGAGTATTTTCACCATTACGAACAGGGTGATTAATATGTCAAAAAGTGCTCCAGGTAGATGCTAATATCTAGAAAGCATGAAATAGACAAAAGGTCATATTTGACTTTCCAGGAGCACGTCATGAACATTATACCAACTTCTAGATGCTCCCTGCCACTTTGTTTAGTGCCTTATCCCACTTTATTTTTGTTCTATAAATGTAGTTCCATCTTTTGTTATGATAAAAACATGTTCTACCACCAATTATAAAGAAAAGTAATCAAATAACTTAATGCTAAAAATACCTGATGGACCTGTTCCATCAATGAACCTACAGTGAGGATTCCATGCATAAAGATCAACCAGATGACCAAACCTGCCCCAAGACAAATGATAAATAACAGAAAGTAAGCAAATTATGCAAGCATCCTACTTCAAAAACATATAACTCCATTTCTTTAATGGTCAATAAGGTAATATTGTACTACCTGTCACCACCATTTCCATCACCATTGTCTATCGGATTCCCACCATACAGCCGTCCTGGAATAGCATTTCCGATTGAGAAGTGCATGATGTCAACTTCATGGCCTTTGCAAGTTTTGCTGGTGCAAGCATCAGGTCTTTCCTCACAACCACCCATCTAACAACACAAAAAGTAATCCAACAGATAAGAAGAAAACAAATATCAACTTATAATTATGACAGCACCACAATCATCATTTAGCCACTTACATTGTGATAGGTAGCATGGTCACCAATTGGAAACATCAGGGCCACGGATGGGCATTTATTGTTATTTCTGCAATAAATACAGAGAAGAGGCTCAATCCAATAAAATACTTTTAACTCATGAAGTCAAAGAACCACTATTTAGATTTAACAGAAGATGCAGTCCCTTGATTATTCCCGAGTATGGACTGACAAATAGATGCAAGAGATCAATGTGATCATGACCAAATAAAATCTTTGTCCACATAGCAAATAGGTAACACAGCCTTAAAATAAATCAAGCCAGCCAATTATTCCTCTTCAATCAAGGTGCCTTCTATAGTTGATTTTGATTCACTTTCTTTTGCTTTGCCCTTATTGCCATAAGATTAAATTTTTACCATTTCATCTAACTATGGTTACCAACAAAATACACATTACTTTATTAAAAACAAGGGAACGGTAGAATGTACAATCACATCTATTTATAAACAGCAGTAACAGCAATTCACTTCATGCTCCCAGCTAAAAGAATAATATGTATATATTACTGCTATAATCTTGAAAGGAAGTTTACCCTTTCGAGTAGACGTAATTCCCATCAACTTGCAGCAAGAAGAACACATCTTCGCCATCGTGCAAGGCCTAAAGGCACCAACCGTATCTTAAATATTAAAACAAATTCAGAACGATATCCATAAAAGCGAATCATATGCCAATTTATAACTGATTTTAGCATTGAACTTACACTTTATGCAGAACATGCATCAAACACCTGTAATTCACATACATGTGTTTAAAGCAGTACCTACCTTAACGGTCAATTTTCCATTTTTATACTCTTTATCCTCATCAGGGTCAAGAGCAGGACGGAGAGAGAACTCGGAGCCATCAATATCCTTCCAATCATCGGCGTGGCCATCGAGGGTGATGAGACCGGGCCTGAAATCAGCTCGCAAAGCGATTCCGGCATCCGACTCGCATGTCCAGTCACCCGACTCCTGGTGCGAGCTTGCCCACCGGATCGAAACGGAGCTCAAAACCAAGAGCAACAGCCATGGTTGAACCATTGCAAGGGACGAAGTTTCGTTGAGGGAGAGAGCACAGCACGGGGTTAATGTGGCGTGTTTTTGCCTGCATTCCTTGGCCGGCTTCAGCTTGTAAAATAAATTCGTGATTGACTTTTCCTTTATGTCAAAAAAGATAAAAAAATAAAATTAGTTCGTCTTTTGAATACTTTGCATGATATTGGATTTTGCAAACGTATCTTTTGAAAAAAATGTGTACTTTAGAAAAATTCAAAACCTGCGTCAATTTCAAACACTTACCAATATTCCAAATGGGAAATTTTATAAAAATGAAAAAAAGCTTCGTAAATATTTATAAAAATATTACTTCTTAAAATTTTTTAAAAAATATTACTTACACAAAATTTTTTTAAAGAAATATAAAAATTTACTACAAAATTAATAGAAATTAAAATTATAAAAGTTTTATCAAAAATTTACTTAAATTTTATTCAAGTTATATTCAGAATTTATCCAATATTTACCAAAAAATTAATAAAAGTTAAAATTACACAATATATTAGAAAAAACAACCAATAAGCACATCAAAATAAAAATTCAAGCAAAAACAATAAGAGAAAACAAAATTTACAAGGTTCGGCCATCGATTGCCTACATTCATGAAAAGTAACCAATTTTTCGCTATATAAGAGAAATTATAATACAATAAAATTGTATCTCCCTTGAGTTTATTAAACTAAAACTCACAATTTATTATATTTCCTCTTTCACACAAATTAGAAGAATAATTCACTCTCAAAGCTCCTAAAAGTATTTCCCGAAACCTTCTCTTGAATGTTTACCCATACCCAAAAATACTCAAGCAAAAACTCAAATTTTCAATATCAAGTTGCTCTTGTATTTTGCTTCTTTGACTTCATTCCTTAAAAACGTTAATCTTATTTATAAACTTATCAATCAACAATATGAATTTTTTTCCAATTAGAAATACATTTTTTAATCCAAGTTTAATTACTTATCTTAATCCAAATACAATTTGAATTCTCACAATTTAAAAGTTAAATCTCAACATTCTATTTTGACTTTTGAATTGCAATAATCTTATTAGCCTAAATTTCTCAACTACACATACCCGAATCAAATTTTCATCTGCACCTTGATTCTAAACATAACCAATATACCATGTGTAGTTGAAATAAGTCGATGACACTACTAGACTCTAAAGAGAGACTCAAATCTCTCCATATGACCGTCGTCAACAGGTTCCACTCACTTACAACTATCTGTCCATTGGAAACAATATATGCAGACAACCCGTTTCTAATCAGTACTTAAGGTCTTCACTATACTACCTATTAGATGGTATATCTCATACATTTCCTTAAGTTTTTTTTCAGTCTTCACTACTTGTCTTTTATGCCTTTCCCTTCTCATTTCCCTTCAACGCTTTTGCAGAATCTTGTTGAATTAGGAGATCATTTACCCTTCTCTATCAAATAGTGAAATTGAATTGTCTAACATACTTTTGAAACCTAGAACTAGACTCTAATATCACTTGTTAGGAAAAAAATAAGTAATAAGCATATCAAGATAAAAATTCAAACTAAAGAAAATAAGAGAAGACAATATTTACGTGTTTCAACCATCGATTGCTTATGTCCATGGAGAGTAATCAATTTTTCACTATATAAGAAAAATTATGATACAATAAAATTGTATTTCCTTTTAGTTTATCAAACTCAAACTCACAATTTATTATATTTCTCCTATCACATAAGTTAGAAAAATAACTCACCCTCAAAACTCCTAAAGGTGTTTCTCTAAACTCTCATTTTAATGTTTATTCACACCCAAGAATATCTAAGCAAAAACTCAAATTTTACAATTTCAAGTTGCTCTTGTATTTTGCTTATTTGATTTCATTCGTTAAAAGCTTTAATCTTAGCGATATTTATAGACATCCTAAACTTGTCAATTTGTACTGTAGGGAAATCATCTTCAGTTGGTTGAAACATACAAACGAGAGGAACTAGCACCGACTGAGGAAGAGGATTTGCCTTTAGAACCCATTGTGGCTCATTTTTCTTAAACCACTTTAGACTCTTTATTGTAAACTGGAAAAGGAGGAGCAAGAGCTGGAGGCTTTGAGAGCTGAGGAGGCTCCCAGGAATATCTTTTCTAATCAAAGTTTAATTACTTATTATAATTCAAGTTCAACTTGAATTCCCATAATTTAAAAGTCAAATCCCAATGCAATATTTATTCAATATTTATTAAAGTTTATCAAAGAATTATCCAAAATTGACCCAATGTTTACCCAAAATTTATCAAATGTTTACTATAAAATTAATGAAAATTGAATTTACAAAATATTTATAAAAAATTTACTCAAGTTATATCCAATATTTGCAAAAAAAAAATTAATAAAAGTTGAAGTTACATAAGATTAACTCAATATTTATTAAGGTTTACTCAATATTCACTAAAATTTACTTTATAATTACATAAGGTTTATCTAAAAATTACTTAACATTTACTTAAGATTTACTCAACATTTACCAAAAAAATTAATGAAAATTAAAACTATAAAAGGTTTATCCAACACTTATTTTAATAT
Organism: Balakata baccata; assembly: GCA_949630135.1. Lineage (NCBI taxonomy): Eukaryota > Viridiplantae > Streptophyta > Magnoliopsida > Malpighiales > Euphorbiaceae > Balakata > Balakata baccata. The sequence continues at coordinate 12,273 of CATIWF010087861.1, forward strand.
TTAGCCAATGTTTACTTAACATTTACTACAAAATTAATGAAAGTTGAAGTTACATAAGATTTATACAAAATTTATTCAAGATATATCCAATATTTATCCAATGTTTACCCAATATTTGCTATAAAATTAATAAAAATTGAAATCACAAAAAAGGTTATTAAATATTTATTTAAGATTTATTCAAATTATACTCTAAATTTACCAAATATTTACAAAAACAAATTATCAAAGTTGAATTTAAGTAAGACTTACCTAAAATTTATTTAATATTTATCCAATATTTATCAAAGGTTTATCTAATATTAAATTAATATCTCAACTAAAAATTATAAAAGATCTACTGAAGGTCTACCAAAGTAAATAATATTAATTAAGTTAATTAAATATAAATTTATATTTTTTTTTGTAATTAAGGTTTGTTCAAGATTTATTTTGGTAATTAAGTTAATTAAATTCAATTCTACATATTTTTTTACTAATTAAGTTAATTAAGCAATGATTAAAAATAAATAAATACGTATATAAAAATTAATAGTAGTCATTTAAGTTAATAAAATTATTAATCTATATTTAAAATATAAAAAATAATTTAATTAAATAAAAAATATATTAAATATAGAGTAAAATTTAATATTTAAAAAAATTGATAAAAAAATAAAAAAAATGATTAAAAATACAAAATTTTTACCTGTGTAATTTAAAAAAACTTTATAAAGTGTAAATTTCCCATTCCAGATCTGCACTCCTCCATTGTGGAAATGGATAATTAGTGGGCCTCCCTATTAATTTTACAGATTTTTCTCTGATATGATATGTGTTTCTTAGCGGTGTAAAGGCTACTTTTAATTTCTTTTAAATTATTGAACTTTTTTTTCTCTTCTTGTAATTATAAACACAATTGAATTTATTACTATTTAAATGATTATAAGTTACGGTAAAGATTAATTTATTTTATAATGAATATGATTTTGATAATTACTATCCTAATTTCATATGTATGCAATGTGAATATGTTAAATTGCATAATTTTGAGACATAAATTTTTTCTTTTTTTTACAATCACTTGCGATTCTAAGAATATAATTTGTATCATGTAACAAGTATATATATTTTTTATTTTT
>CATIWF010087874.1:0-16272 GCA_949630135.1 Balakata baccata
GTAATCTTTTAGTGAAAAAATGGCAGAATTTATTCGACAAAGGAAAAAATAAATAAATAAATAGACTGGAGATATGTGGTACTTACATCATTGTTGCGCTATTGAAAGGACCTTCATATAAACTAGAAGCAAAATAATTTACTTCTTATTGTAATGCTAGGGATTGCAAAGTGGTTGAATCACCGCCTTCAAATCCTTGGTGTTGCCTTCGGAAATAAGGATGAAGCAGTTTAATCCCTTCCAGGTATAAAGGTGTCTGCATTTCGATCAATCGTGAAACCTGCAGAGACAACTTTCTTTTTAAAATGATAATAACACATAAGAGCAAGATATGAAAAAAAAAAAAAAAAGTTGACCACTCAATTCTTCACAACCAGAAATAAATAGATATAACTGTTAATTTTTCATTTCACAAAAAATGTAATTGTCAAGGTTTGAACAGCACTAACTGCTCGTTGAAAAGCAAACATCTCTTCTTTGCCAGATAGCATGGAAACTATGCCAGTTGGTGCTCCCGCAGTGCTCACATTGCCTTCAGCTAAAACATTTCTTCGAAGTTTCCCACCTTCTGCCTCTGTTTCAAATTGAAAACTGGACACCAAAATGTGAAAAATGTAAATTAAACACACCTTGTTGAGCAAGATGGAAGATGGGGGAAAATAAGTTTTGATTTGGAAACTAAATTAGAGAAAGATCTAGAACTAGAAGGTTCAAATGCTCCCTTAGAATATCACGCATCTCATGTCAAAACTATTGATGCTGACAACAATCAAGACCAACGTAATCATAAAGGCTGAACTACCTTTCCAGATCAAAAAGTGTGCCCTCTTCAGTTCCTTGAAATAGGTCATCAATAGATGAAGCTGCAGAGCAAATGAGGCAGCAATGATGATTGTACAGCTCATCGATGAGGGTGATAAATCTGCGTGCCTGAAAAACAAAAACATGGGGTTTCACATTGAGCTGATAATATGTACAAAGGATCCAAAGTTAATACATGAAAAATCTGCACAACAGTTTGTTGGAATATTTATGTGTGATCCATCAGAGTTGGAAAGAAAAGGGGATCATACATATGTGCTGACTCTCTCTCTCTCTCTGTCTAGTAACACAGTGCACTCTAATTAGCCAAGTTCTTATGGCTTAATTCCTTTCTTCCTCTCCCTCCCCCTCCTCATTCATGAATCTGAGGTCGTATCAAACAGGAATTGGATAAACGATGTAGTAACATATGGCACCATAATTAGTTGTGTTTTATATCTCCACTTGGTTTCGCCTAGAACATCAGCATATGACATTTGAATTTTATGGGCCTCATATTCAGTACATTTCTTCAGGTAGTACTAAAAGGAAATTCTGTTACCTTGTCACGGATTCTCATGCTCATTTTAGGAATGTCAGAGATGAAGATGGTGTGATAGTTTTTTGTAACTGCGATATAATCTGCTGCCCCACGCTGCATATAATCAACAAAAAGGCAAGTCAACACACACAAAATTAAACATCTATGATTTCAAACTTCTCAAAATTTTCAGCATCATGGTAAGAAAATGAATAATATTTTCCAACCAAGACAACTTTCAATACAAGTATGAATTTAAGTACTGATCTTTTTGATCAATAAGACTTTGTAGAAATGATTTGCAACTCACCACATGCTTTGGGTCCCAATTTTTAAAAACAGATTTTCAAGCATCCTTGCTTATATCTGTTGGAAATTCAGTTATTGATCCAGGAAATATTCTAGGATTTGATTTTGTGTAAATATGGATAGTAGGAACAGATTTGATTCTATGTAAATATGGATAGTAGGAGCTGTCAAATATTTGCTTTAATTAGGATTTGTTTCCCTATCTTCCCTGCTGTAATTTCTCTCTATAAAAGAGAATCTGTGTAAATATTATTTAATAAACAAGACACATATTTTCAGACTTGGTATCAGAGCATTGTGTCTGTACCCTTGTATTACAGCAGCCCTAAAAAACCATAGTAAGCCATGTCAGAAGTCACGTCTGAAAGCACTCTACTTACTCCTGCCAATGCTATTCCGGTAAAGTCATCTGCACACCTACAAAACCAATCAAATTCTCACTCTATCCAAATCACCACTATCTGCCTAAATGGTGACAACTTTCTCCATTGGTCACAATCTGTTCGGATGTATATCCGTGGACAAGGAAAAATTGGCTAAATCATGGGTGACAAGAAGGCTCCTGCTGTTGATGACCCACTGTATGCCACTTGGCATGCTGAAAATTCCATAGTTATGACATGGCTGGTCAATTCCATGGAGGAGGATATAAGTTCCAATTACATGTGCTATCCTACTGCAAAAGAGTTGTGAGACAATGTTAATCAAATGTATTCTGATATAGGCAACCAATCTCAGATTTTTGAATTAAATCTAAAATTGGGGGAGATTCGTTAAGGAGATAGCTTCATCACCAAATATTTCAATTCACTTAAAAGATTGTGGCAAGATCTTGACCTCTTTAACACATATGAGTGGAAATCCACCGATGACTACAAGCACCACATGAAAACTGTGGAAGACAGTTGTATTTACAAATTTCTTGCCAGACTAAATGTTGAGTTTGATGAGGTCCGAGAAAGAATTATTGGCAGACCTCCTCTTCCATCCATTGACGAAGTATTTGCTGAAGTAAGGAGGGAAGAAAGCAGGAGTGTCATGCTTGGAAAAAAGAGTTCTGGTGAGTCAATTGAAAATTCTGCCCTAGTTAGTGCTGTTGTTGGATACAAAGCTGCAAATAACCAGTGCAACTATGATGATAAGCCATGGGTCTGATGTGATTTTTGCAATAAACCTCGCCATACATGCGAGACATGTTGGAAAATTCATGGAAAACCTGCCAATTGGAAAAGCAGCAAGCAAGGAGAGAAGAATCGTGGAGTCTCTATTGCAAATGAATCCAACTCCAATCCCTTCAACAAATATTAGATTGATCAACTCTTAAATTGCTAAAATCCAACTCCTCATCTGGTATTCCTAGTGTTTCTTTGGCACAAATAGGTAGAAATCCTAAAGCCCTTTCTTGTTTAAACACCTCTCCATGGATTATAGATTCTGGAGCCTCTAATCACATGACTAGTTTTTCAAATTTATTCAATACCTATTTTTCTTGTTCTGGAAATAAGAAAATCAGAATTGTAAATGGTAGTTTTTCACCTATTGCGGGAAAATGACTTATTAAACTAACAAATAAAGTTACCCTTAATTTTGTTCTACATGTCCTTAAATTAACTTGCAATCTTTTATCTGTTTGTAAACTATCTAAATACTCTAACTGTCGTATTACCTTTTATGAATCACATTGTGAATTTTAGGACCAGAACTCAGGGAGGATGATTGGGCATACTAGAATGATTGAAGGTCTTTACTACTTTGATGAAGTACCTATTAGTAATAAAATAGCTCAGAGCTTTAGTAGTACTAGTTCAATTTCTGTTCAAGAAAAAATAATGGTATGGCATCATAGACTAGGACATTCTAGTTTTCTTTATTTGAAACACTTATTTCCATAATTATTTAAAAGTATTGATTGTTCTTCCCTTCATTGTGACAACTACATTTTTGCAAAACACCATTGATCTACTTATTTGCCAAAACAGTATCAGGCCTCCAAACTTTTTTATTTGATTCATAGTGATGTTTAGGGGCCTTCTAAAGTTACTACTCTTTCTGGTAAAAGATGGTTTGTTACATTTATTGATGTTTGGATTTATTTGATGAATAACAAATCTGATGTGAAAAATTTATTCAAAATTTTTTACACTATGATTGAAAACCAATTTCAAACAAAAATTGGTATCTTGCATTCTGACAATGGTATATAGTATTTCAATGAACACTTAGGCCATTTTTTGAAGGAAAAAGGCATTTTTCATCAATCTACATATCGTGATACGCCTCAATAAAATGGAATTGCAGAACGAAAAAATAAGCATTTACTTGAAGTAGCACGAGCCATAATGTTTTCCATGCATGTTCCTAAGTATTTATGGGGTGAAGCAGTCCTAACAGCTTCTTTTTTGATAAACAGAATGCCTACTAAGGTGTTAAATTACAAAATACCTCTTGATTGCCTAAAACATTTTTTCCTTGAAACAAGGTTGTTTTCAGACCTACCTATCAAAGTTTTTTGGTGTACTATTTATGTTCATGTTCAAAGTCAATTTCATTCAAAACTTGACCTACGTGCTATAAAATGTGTGTTTTTGGGATATTCATCCACCAAAAAAGGATATAAATGTTTTGTTCCTCTAACAAAAAATTTTTTATAAGTATGGATGTCTTTTTTAGAAACACAACCTTATTTTATCAAAAATTCTCTTCAGGGGGAGACAAGTGAGGTAGAAGATAATTTTTGGGACATTGTTACTTCATTACCTAATGCTATTTGTCTCATACAAAAACTAAGTGTTTCTAATAATGATCACTTAGGAAAACCAGTACCTATGGTGCCTAATGAAGATTCTCGTTCAAGGGGAGAAGTACTACAAAATCTAAATCTTGAGCTTCAAGTTTATACTAGAAAGAAGTTTCATCTGAGAACTAAAGACTCAACAATCGACCTTGCTCAAAATCAATCTAAAAATCAGAGTTCTGGCACTAAAATTTCAAGTAATACAGTCCCAACTCCAGCTTTAATTCCATCTACTATTTCCAATGATTCAACTATTTTTTCTGATCTTGATGTTCCTACAGCAATGAGGAAGGGTATTCGGAATTGTACTAAACATCCCATTGAAAATTACCTTTCTTATCATAGATTGTTAAAAACCATAAAGCTTTCGCATCTAGGATTTCACATTTGTTTGTTCCAAGGAATATACAGGAAGCATTGGATGATCCAAATTCGAAATTACCATTTATGAAGGAAATGAAAGCTCTAAGGAGAAGTGGTACTTGGGAGATAGTTGACTTGCCCAAAGATAAGAAAATAGTTGGGTGTAAATGGGTATTTACAATTAAATGTAAATCTGATGGTAGCATTGAGAGGTACAAGGCGAGATTGGTGGCTATAGGCTTTACTTAAACTTATGGAATCGATTATCATGAGACGTTTGCTCCTGTCGCTAAAATTAATTCTATCAGAATTTTGTTATCTCTTGTAGTAAATTCAGATTGGCCTCTACATCAGCTTGACATTAAAAATGCGTTTCTCAATGGTGACCTTGAAGAAGAGGTGTTCATGAGCCTGCCACCTAGTTTTGAAAAGAAACTTGATAGCAACAAAGCATGCAAATTGAAGAAGTTGCTACATGGACTTAAACAATCACCAAGAGCATGGTTTGACATGGACTTAAACAATCGCCAAGAGCATGATTTGAACGCTTTGAAAAGACAATTATCAGTTATGGCTTCCTACAACGTCAAGCAGATCACACAATATTTTATAAACACTCAACAAATGGTAAAATTGCAATTTTGATCGTTTATGTTGATGACATCATTTTAGCTTGTGATGATGAAATAGAATTAGCAACTCTGAAGAAGAGACTCGCAAAAGAATTTCAAATTAAGGATCTAGGAGTCCTTAAGTATTTCCTTGGAATGGAATTTGCAAGATCGAAGGAAGGCATATTTGTTAATCAAAGAAATATGTTCTTGATCTCCTCGGAGAAACAGGTTTGCTTGCTTGTAAGGCTGTTGAGATTCCAGTTGCGCCTAATTTGAAGTTACAAGCTGCTAAGGCTGAAGAAGTAAAGGATAGGGAACAATTTCAAAGGCTTGTAGGAAAACAGATTTACCTGTTTTATACACGGCCATATATCGCCTTTGCAGTTAGCATGGTAAGTCAGTTTATGCACTCACCAGGGATAGCATTTTGAGGCAGTCTATGGGATCTTAAGATATTCGAAAGGAACTCCAGGGAGAGGCCTACTGTTGAAGAAACATGGACATCTTCAAGTTGAAGTCTACACAGATGCAGACTAGATAGGAAGTGTGACAGATAGAAGATCAACATTGGGCTACTGTTCCTTTGTTGGCGGGAATTTAATTACATGGTGAAGTAAAAAATGGAATGTGGTAGCTAGAAGTAGTGCTGAAGAAGAATTCAAAGCTATTGCTCATGGAATTTGCGAGATAATGTGGATAAAAAGAATTCTTGAAGAGTTAAAGTTTCCTTGCTTAACTCCTATGAAGGTCTATTGTGACAATAAAGCTGCTATTTTTATAGCTCATAACCCAATTCTTCATGATCGCACAAAACACATGGAAGTGGATAAACACTTTATTAAGGAAAAACTCAATGCTGGAATAATATGTATGACATATCTTCCTACTGATGAACAATTAGCTGATGTACTAACGAAAGGGCTACACAAGAAGCAATTCGATAAGTTGGCTATGGAAGATATCTTCAAACCAGCTTGAGGGGGAGTGTTGGAAATTCAGTTATTGATCCAGGAAATATTCTAGGATTTGATTTTGTGTAAATATGGATAGTAGGAACATATTTGATTCTATGTAAATATGGATAGTAGGAGCTGTCAAATATTTGCTTTAATTAGGATTTGTTTCCTCATCTTCTCTGCTGTAATTACTCTCTATAAAAGAGAATCTGTGTAAATATTATTTAATATACAAGACACATATTTTCAGACTATATCTCTTATGCATGGAAAACTAATTTTGATATTACTATACTCGGTTTCTTTCATTTATTTTAGCATTTTGTTGTCTCTTTTTCTTATCTTCCACTTTGTTTTTGTTTTTCTTCATTTATGATACTCTGGCACTTTGAGCTCAAAATGTCAGAACACTAGATAGACTTGCAATAGATGAATGAGTTAAAACACGCATGCTATCAACAAATATGTTCACAAGATAAATGAGAGAATAGACTCAGTATCACAAAACTTTTAATGAACATGTACGAGTAGCACAAATATCCTTTTTTCTTTGTGGCAAAAGTCTAGCATGAAGAATATCAAACACATTGTTTATATATACTAAATAAGGAGAAACACAAATATAATAATAACTACAGAGCAAGTATGGTACCGGCTGACCACATAGATACTCAAAGGTGAACCTTGCAACTCCTTTACAGCTTTTGTGAACCTCCAACTTTCTAATTCAAGGAAAAAAAAAAGCACTTCTCAAAATCAGATACCAAAAATCTATATATGAACCAGACGTGTTTATAACAAACCTTCCAAACATAACCGGGACAGTAGCAGAGGTGATTTCTCCTCCCAATTGGTCTGTAACCTGACACCAGATTTTCTCAAAGTCCTCCACAACACTGCTGTCCAATGGCCACAAGTAATGAACCTGCATGTGTGCAATTACAATCTCAACCACCTAAACAGAGAACAATGCAAAAGGAAGCTAGGAGATAAATGCAACTTAATCTTTCTTTCCATGTGTCGTGTATTAATTGAATTTGAAGTACTCTATTTCACTCTGGTTTGGATACGTTACAAGATTGGTAAGAACTGACAGATTATAAGTGAAAACATCTTTCCAAATTAATGTTCCATATCTACTTATCATTTCTCCCCACACTTCCTCTCTCTCTTTTTCTTCTTTGAACATCACAAGAAAGGAGAGAGAGAGCACTACAATAATTAGGAATGTACAAGGAACCAGGTTTTCCAGCACCTAAGTAATTTAAATAACTTGTACTACTATAAGCATAAGAGAACACAAAAAAGAGTCATAGCGGTGCTAAAAGGATAACCTATATTTGATAATATGTTATTGTGGAATACAAAAAACATGCCACAGCCTTATATCAAGTATTAAGAGAGTGGCAGTTTCTCTTACTCAGATCGCTACTAAAAGGAGATTTATTTACTAAAGTAAGCCAGAGAAGCAGGCAAAATATATCAGAATGTCTAACCACAAGATACATCATGGTGTTGCACCCTAATAAGAATAGTTGAACAAGATTAGAAAGAGAAAAACAATCTTGGAAATTCGTAATGTTTAACGTCAAGCTGTGGATTTGAAAACCTGAAAATAGATTGCTGATATTTCAGTTTGGAGAATCTCAAGATACTGAAAATAATAAGAAATGTAAAGATTACTAACTCAATGAAGAAAAATCTGGAAGGCAGATAAACAAAATATTATTATGAATACATAAAAAAACAAATGGAGTTCCTTAGTAGTTAGTATCTCACCTGGTCTCTAGATCTCTGAGCTATAAAACGTCGATAGTCAATCTCACTTCCAACCAGAACTATCTCACAGTGCTCCTCCAACTTTGAAACTAATTTTTGGAAGATCTCTTTCTGCATACCATCCTACAGATGAAACAACTGAAATAAAATTCCAATTCTAGGAAGCTTCATTTCCCATATTGACACAACATTTGATTGCACCATGGAGGTGTAGAAAGACATTGAGGGAGTTTTCCCAACAAGAATTCTTTATATAATCCAGAAATGGATGAGAAGGTCAGGAAGATAGAATTTGGAGGAACAAAATGAAAGGAAAGAAAAATATCTGAAAAGATATTGGGAACACAGCAACCTACCTGATTCAAATCCCTTGGTGCTCGATTACTAGTAGCCACTAGAACTGTTCCAGTTGTCAACAATCTGCTCAGAATTCCAGATAAGGCCACAATAGCAAATACATCAACTGTCTGTGACATAAAACCACAAATTTTAAGTCATGAAATGAGTTAAAAATTCAATCAGCCGCCTTTCAACATTATAGATTCTAGCACGTAATGATAACTTCAAATGTTCTTCACATGCGTTGATGGCTAAAATAAACAGTAAAACATTAAAGAAACTTAAACAGAGATCATCCTACAACATGGATGGCACAAGATGTATGAGTTAACATAGGCCAGGATAGGATCTCCAAGCTCTTAAGGACAACAGAATCAGAAGTTTGGGAGTGAAAATCAGATTATAAAGGCCATTGACTTTTTTCTCCATACCTGTATCTCATCAAAGCAAAGTACACTAGCCCCTTTTTCATCTGCTTGCCGGTCTACAAGAAACTTGTCTGCTACAGCAGGAAGAATGTTTTTCATCTGCACCTCTTGCTTATACTTTTCTTCTGCAGCTAACCATTCCTTCACTTTCATATCAAAAGGAAGATTCATAATCCAGCTGGATATGCTTGATTGCAAAGACTTTTCCTCCATTTGATTCTTCCATATCTTATGCATATGTTCATTTATATTCAGCATGGCCTGTAAGGAAGTATGGCTAAGTAAGATTTTATTTCCTCAAAGCAGCATCAACATCCAGCTTGAACAAACATGCAATTAGGCTCCCAGTAACCAAAATTCCAGACAGCACATCAGGAGAATGATTACAAGTACAGTATTCTTTTGAAAATCTATCTTCTTGTGTGTCCATGCACATGAGGGCCTGCATTTAGCTGTCAAGCCCAATAAAGATGTCATCTACCAAAGTTATCACAACATCATGAAAGCACAATAAGAGATTGACCTCGTGAAAGTGAAATCTTCTTCTGTGTTTAACTATTCCTTCACTGATACCATAAAACATATCCATCAGCATAGTTTTCCCTGGAGTATCAGGAGGCACTTCAGTCATATGAATGAATATATTTACATAAAAGTTAAGAGTGGAGAACAGCTCAAAAGCAAATGATGAGACCTTTCAAAACAGATAGAAAATCAAACTTAAATTTTTGACATCTGAGCATGACTAGGATTAGCAACATACCACTTCCAACATTGCCATATATGTAAAGTCCCTTTGGGGCAGGAGGAGCAATTGGACGATGACCAACAAGAGAATCTAACTTCCTTTCTCTATTTAGGTATGAAACCCATCGACCCACTCCAGGTTCAACATCAGGTTTCTTCCTAAGCCAAGGGAAATTTAATTGATATAAAAGAAATGGAAAGAAGAAAGAGTACAGATAGAAGTGTGCAACAAATATTCAAATATCATAAGAAAAACCGTACATCTCATGTTTAACAAAATTCATATTTGATCCATTCTTTTAGTACAGTAATAGAAAGTGATGATCTGGTACTGATGGGACATAATAAGTTTCCAAGTCGGGCAACTAGAACATATCACAAAAGAATTTACTGATAAAGCATATTACCGAAATATCCATTTTTCAATAAGTCTATTGCGATGCTTATTCACTGATGTCGACATATCCCCTTGCTGCTTCTGCTCAGCTTCTTCCATCAAAAGCTTGCGCAACTCGTTCTCCCTCTTCTTCTCCCAATTGGCTAGCTTTACCTGCAAAAGATAAAGTAGAAAATAGAACCATCAGCGACAAGAAACTTAAAAAAAAAAAAATCCGCATTATATAAATGAAACGCATCACATAGTAGAACCAGTAGATCAAAACTTTACATGATACTCCTCCATGTCTTTCTCATATTGCTCCAGTCTTCCAAGCAAATTTTCTAATGCAAAAGCAATCCTTTCCTGGTAAGGATCATGCTGGAGCTTCCCATGATCAACCATATTCTTGTAGCGTGCAAGAATTCCTGAACGAATAATTACCCATTTCACAATTCAAGCCTATATACAGTTCTATGGAAAAATATATATATAAATAAATTAACGCAACTGAGAGAGAAAGATTAAATACCTGAAGGCTTGGAGGAGGAAAGATGGGAAGGATCATAGGAGTAAAAACGAATGGCATTGATTTGAAATTGATTGGAGCTTAATCTTGATCGAACAAACCCTAGCGACATAAGCGAATAAATTGAGGACACTCTCCTCATCCTATTCCAGCTTTTCCCCTTCTTCTTCTCCCTCACCTGACCGCAAGATTTCTTCGTGAAGCAGAATGACTTCTCCAGCGGCAATGGTGATTATACCTCTGGTTCAAGCGGGAAAAATGGTGACGTGGCTTTTGATTGGATCAGCCACGTTTATAAATCAGACGTTTCTGACGTAGACGAAAATGTAACCGTTGGATGAAGGTACGATTGAGTTTTTCCGAAAAATAAAAAGAGAAGATTATTTTTTTTAAGAAAAAGAATTCCCTATATAAAAATTCCAAACTAGTGTGTGTGGGGCTTTTAACCGTTAATAGCTGTTAAGCTTTTCAGATGATCTTCTGTAATCCCTGCTCTAAATGCAACTTCCAGCAAACCAAACCAAGCTGCTTCGCACAGTAACTGCGTCTATTATAACATTCGCATCCAAGATTCACCATGGCAGCAACAATAGAGCGGCGGAGCAGAGATGTCTAGCTCTTCTTCAAGACAGCAATACACTCTCGAAACTCACTCAAGTCCACACCTGCATTCTCAAATTGGGTCTCCACAATAATCCTCTTGTCCTCACCAAATTCACTGCCACATCTTCTGATCTTCATGTTATTGACTATGCTTCCTCTTTCTTGTTCTCGCCGGAATCCGATACCAGTCTATATGATACGTTTCTCTTTAATACCATCGTCAGAGCTTATGCCCACACGAATATTTCCAAGTTCAAAGCTTTATATATGTATAAGCTCATGCTTCAATCTAATGTTTTCCCTAATAAATTCACGTATCCATTTGTCCTTAAGGCTTGTGCAGGTATTGGGAACTTGAATTTGGGGAAGTCGGTCCATGGGTCAGTGTTGAAATTTGGATTTGACGATGATGTACATGTGCAAAATACATTAGTGCATACGTATTCTTGCGACAGAGAAGGGATCGAGTCTGCACGCAAAGTGTTCGATGAAATGGGTAAAATGGACTCTGTTTCTTGGAGTGCGATGATTGGTGGGTATGCACGTTTGGGGAGGTCTAGTGATGCCATTGATTTGTTTAGGCAAATGCAGATTGCGGGTGTTTGTCCTGATGAGATTACTATGGTTTCGGTTTTGTCTGCTTGTACAGATTTAGGTGCTCTTGAGCTTGGAAAATGGGTGGAGTCCTATATTGAGAAAGAGAGGTTTCTAAAGACTGTTGAGCTTAGCAATGCGCTGATTGACATGTTTGCAAAGTGCGGTGATGTTGACAAAGCTATCGAATTGTTTAGAAGCATGAAAGAGAGAAGCATTGTTTCATGGACTTCTGTGATTGTTGGCTTGGCAATGCACGGTCGTGGTGTAGAGGCTGTTGCATTGTTTGAAGAGATGATAAAAAGTGGACTGCAGCCGGATGATGTTGCATTTATTGGGTTGCTCTCTGCCTGCAGCCATTCTGGGTTAGTTGATAGAGGGAGAGACTATTTTGAATTGATGAAGAAGAGTTTTGGTATTGTACCTAAAATTGAACACTATGGATGCATGGTAGATATGTTATGCCGTGCAGGACTCATTAAAAAGGCACTGGAATTTGTTCATCAAATGCCTATTGAACCCAACCCTATAGTTTGGCGCACGCTTACTAATGCTTGTCGTGTCCATGGTGAACTCAAGGTTGGAGAAAAGATCACCAGACATCTTATTAGAACTGAACCAATGCACGAGTCGAACTACGTATTACTATCCAACATTTATGCTAAAATGTTCAAATGGGAGAACAAAATGAGGATTAGAGAGTTGATGGACAAGAAGGGGATGAAGAAGATCCCAGGAAGCACTATGATTGAGTTAGACAACATAATATATGAATTTGTGGCTGGAGATAAATCTCATAGCCAATATAATGAAATAAATGAGATGGTGGATGAGATGGGAAGGGAGATGAAGAAGGCTGGCTATGTCCCAGCTACATCAGAGGTTTTGCTTGATATTGATGAGGAAGATAAGGAAGACACTTTGAACACACACAGCGAAAAGCTGGCTATTGCTTTTGCCCTTCTGAACACATCACCTGGCACTCCTATTAGAATTGTGAAGAATTTGCGAGTTTGCAATGATTGTCACTCCGCTATAAAGTTTATCTCTAGGATATATAACCGAGAAATAGTAATGAGGGACCGGCACCGGTTTCACCATTTTAAGAATGGGTTGTGCTCATGTAAAGATTTCTGGTGACATGTTGGTTGCAGTTTCATTGTTTTGTGGGTGGGTGGGTGGAACATGCTGAAAACCATTGATCACTTGTTCATGAATTGATCCTGTTTCTTGGTAATTTATTGGTGCATTTATATTTCATAGTTCTATTAAACTAGAACTTTTACTATTTTGTGTTACCGCAGTAACAGACATTTCCACCAGCACTGATCTTTTTTTTTTTTTTTTTTGAAAACATGGATCCATTCTGTCATCAGAACATAGCAGCTAAGGAATCATCTGGCAGAAGAATCTACAAACAAGGGGCATTTCCTTTATGCAGGATAGAAGTAAAACAAGTAGCCTGCAGTCATGATTATGCTTCGAATAAACCTAAATTATTTGTAGCTACAAACACATGTGGCCCTAACTTGATAAAAAAAAAGAACCATTTACAACATTTAAAGTAAAATGCTAAGCGGCCGGCCATATCCTGATTCTTGTTCTGTTTTTATTAGTGTCTATTTTATTTGACATTGCAGGCTAGCTTTGGCAACAATACTGATCCACATGTAATCCGTAATAGGATAATATTGTAGGAAGGAGATAATCAAATGATAATGATAGTAATTAGCTATTACCAGTCTCCACAATTTGCAAAAAGATGAAGACAATTTTCTGTTACTTTGAATGCAACAAAAACAAATTTTTATCTCTAAGAAAAAGAAATAAAAACTAGTCGTCTTCACTTCTACCGTAGAAGAAACTTCGACACACTTTAACGCAAAGTAGAAGCATTGGGATATCAGAAACTAGCAGAAATTGGCCCCAAATAAAACTTACATCTTAAGTGCTACGTTGTTGGCGCACTCTATTTTTGAAGCAAAGGGTTGATGAGATCCACAATGGAAAAGCACGCTCGAAGGGAAACTTAGTGGAAGTCAAATCATCCATAATTTCCTATCAAGCTGGGAAGACAAAATATGTTAAAAAGACAATACATAGTCAATACGGGAACCTTGTTGGTGTGCAAGGTAATCTAATTGCCGTGGAAAAGGCGAATTTAGTAGGCACCACCAAAGTCATCCATATGATTATCGGGTCACCACTTTATGTTCACACTTTCCCTCTACTTCTTTTTCAAAATATGAAATCATACCTTTTCTCCAAAAGGAGATAAGTCATTAACCCGTAGAAAATGGAACGCGTCAATCCTGTTACTTACCTAACTTTGAAAAAGAACTGTTAATTGTTGCCCAGTTTCCTCAGAATAGATCGAAAGAATCAAAAAGGAAATTACTAAAGAGCCTCTGCCTCATTCAGAAGCACCGCCCATGGCATCTACCCAATAAAAGGCATTCATTTCACTGTAGAGGATAAAAGAACATGAACCAGAAAGATTAATATACTCTTCTCCAGGATTTAGTGAAGCTTGTTAACCTAGGAACTACATCTAAACTTGGAATGACTTAGATTTAATGAGCAGGTAAAGGGAAGGAATTTTCAATGACACAACCATCAAAAGGGCAGAACAGCAAAATTCATTACCTGATCGAATGCAGGGCATTATCGGTTAGAGTTGTGTTTTTATGAACTATACAGAACGACAAAGCTGCAATCCTAAACATCTATTAATATACGGATCACTATGGCAAGCACTGATGCCCTTGCCATGGTAAGCCAAGCTTGCGCACAACAGAAGTTACTATCATCCATATATTCAATTACCGATGCCAGCAACAGGACCATTCCAAATGCTATGTTCTGAAGGCATTAATGACATGCATAGAGTATCTCCACAAGTACCCAAAATTCCATTAAGATGAATTTTCTCCAATTCATTCCCCCAGTCAATCCCATTTTACAAAGCCGGCATTGTCTTGAAGGAAAATAGTTTAATTATTCGTCATTTTAACACATCAACTTCTAAATTTCGCACTAACAAAGCAAAGCATGATAAATTTCACCCAAGGCATAGTTGACAACAAAAATGTGATAGATCTACACAAGTGAGAAGAAAATATATGAATAAATTAATTACCAGAGCTTTATCAATAAAAAGGTTCCTACATGAACATGGGTAATATTAATGACCAAAAAATTAAGAAAAAACAAAATATAGGCACCTGAGATTGTAATCTCAAATCCCTAACATAACTAACATCCATAACTAGCATAACAAACATAGGCCTAAAGACAATATTACCGAATGAGCAAAAGAAAACCGAGACACTCTCCATTCCTTTTGCCATCAATACCAAACCCTGGGGATTCACTCATCCCCCTTTTGCTCTTATTTTCTATTACTCTCCATCAAATTTTGCATCTAAATTATCTCTCTTAAATTAAAAGATCAGTTTTGTGATTCACTTCTCTTCCCAGCTCCTTCCCCTTCCCTCTCCTCCAACAATCTTCCAGCCTCCTCATCAGCTTGTTGAGCCTTCTTTTGGGACTCCTTAGCCTTTAATGCCTGCAATTTGGCATGATTGTAATATGCAACGCCCAAAAAGGCAAGTCCGTAGCCCAACAAATTGATTGGAGTGACAGTATCCTTGATGACGGACCATGAGAAGGCGATCAACAACCAATCCTTGACCACACCAGCCACATTCATAGTCAAAGCTGAAGTCTTTCCCACAAGCAAAAACACGGCAAGATTCAAGGCGAAAGCGCAGAGTGAATTGGTGCCAAAAATGACAAAATCAAAATGAAAACTTGAAGTCTCCTTCAAAACTGGGTATTCAACGAAAATCCAAGGCACAAACAAGAAAACCAAACAGCAAGGGGCAACGTAATAGAGAGAAGTAATAGGGTTCAGTGTTATTCCCTTAGCGGTAAGCAAGATTTGAATCAGTACCAGTCTGGTGGCCTCAAAAGCAACAGCACCCAGTTGAAGAATAACCCCCCAGGTGTCAAATCTGGCTTCCCCATAAGCTGCAATAGCGACACCGAACGAGATCGACAACATGTTGATCATGGTATCAGTCTTAAAGCTGTCTCTCTTAAACAAAACCCCGATCGAATAAACGGCGACGGGCATGAGCGCCTTGAGCATCTGAATAAAAGACACCGACAAGTAGATGTAAGCGGAATTGGAGAGCCAGAGGCTGAGAGAATATAGAGCACCGATAGGAACGACGGAGGAGAGGTAGAGATCGCGGGACATGGTGACGGGCTCGACAAATTTGAAGACTTTGATGAGAAGGAAGGCAAGAGTGGCACAGAAGGACATATGGATCATGGTAAGGGAGATGGGAAAAGGCCAATTGTACATCTTCTTGTCGAGGATGTACTTATTGTAAACAATGACAGTGAAGGAGAGGAAGATCCAGATGGCGACATAGGTGTAGGAGAGAAGGATCTTCTTGATAACACTGTCGCTGAGAGATCCACCCTTGCCC
>CATIWF010087882.1:0-29011 GCA_949630135.1 Balakata baccata
CATATAGTGAGTTCCACTATTTTTTTTTACTAAATCATGTAGTCTTATTTAATCAAATTGACTATATTAACAATTAAATTTATTTTAATTTCTAATTTAGTTATTTATAAATTTTATTCATGATCAAATTTATATATATATATATATATATATATATCACTCACATATTCATTATAACTAAGTCATAATTAGTAGGCGTTACAGTGTGGGAGTAAGATATTTTTGCTATTTGAAATTTGCCACAGGTGTATGTACCTTTAAACAAATTGACGACTTACTCATTTTTTCCTTTTCATTTGCTACTGTTGTAAGCTGTAATGATAAAGAAAATCCATTTCTCTCTATCATAAGCCTCAACAGAATGGCCTTTTACCTTGGCTACCCTCTTATTCAATAATTGTTATAAGTCTTTACAGTACAAAGCTCCATCTGCAATCTTCTCATATATTTTAATCTTCTCTGATAAAAAGACTCCACAATTTTTTTGAACAGCCCATTGACTAAAGAAGTGATTGTCATCCCTTGCAATTCTTTGATCACGCCATTTATCAACTCAGCATTATTGGTAGTTTTACTCCCATATCGCTTCCATTTGTCATGTGAACGAGTCAACTTATATAAAGGGATCCTCTCAATCCATTGTTTTGTTGCAGGCTCAACTTCATATATAGTTTCCATCACCTTTTTGAACTTTCTTTTCTAGTGTTCATACCTTATACACATAACACAAGTAGACATTAATAATTTATTAAAACAAAGATGGGTAATGTACAAATTTGAATGTAATTAATGGAAAGTTGATGATTTGCTTTTTTAAATGACTCCTTTGGTGTACTATTTTTGAATTTTTTTTATTAAATTTGCTAGCCACATAATGAATACAATAACGATGAGTACACATCTTCTACCAATCATGTTGTATCGCATAAATTATTCTAGCATGTCGATCACTTATCACACACAAATCTTCATTTTTTGTCACATACAACCTGGTTTTGTTCATGAACCAACTCTAATTATCTTTATCCTTTTTTTTGACAATGGCAAATGCAACAGGAAAAACCTTATTATTTTCATCCAATTCGGAGGCAATCAGTAAACACCCTCTATATTTGCCATATAAAAACGTTCCATCCATATACAAAACTAGTCTATAGTAATTAAAGCTTTCAATACAAGGTCTAAATATCCAAAACATCCGTTTGAATATGCGACATATAATAGGACCCATGATTAGTACCCATAGCAACTGCCATCCACTAACAGAGTTTTTGATATGACTCATCCCAATCTCCAAATAACCTACCAATGGCTAACTGCTTACCAAGCCATATTTTCTTGTATGAAAGTGTACAATTGAAAGTCTTATGGATGCTAGCTACTAAGTCACTAATTTTGATCTATGGTGCCTCCCAAACAATATCTTCAATGTAGCTATATATCAATTGTGAGTCCAACTGTTTATGGTCTTGTGACCTACCAGAACTAGTGTAGCTGTGAGGGCCATTATACCTAGTTATCTCCCAAGATACTCTCTGACTTTTTAGTTGCATGTAATCTCTAATTGCAACCATTCTCAATTTTTTTTGCATACAAGTATAAACGTATTTTTTCTAGCAGCCTCAGTCATATACTCTTGATTCCGACGCAAAAAGTATACCTTTGCTGTTGCTCATACTACTTCTTTGGAATGAAAACTCATTCTTTTAAATAACTTTTTTGATGGGTCTCATAATATCATGCTGCTATCTTTTGCATGAAGATTAATATGCATTAGATCATCCCTAAATATCCACCGCTTGAATTACCAATAGGAGTTGCATCTATTATTATATTGCAGTCGTCATCATCATCTTCCAACTCCTCATATTCACCAATATCAGAATCATCATTATCCACCTCATCATTATCTCCCTCACATTCATCATCTTATACATCGTCATTCTCACATTCTTCATTTACATTAGAAGTTCCAGTTGCATCATTAGAATTTATATTTATTTCTTCAGTTTCAATATAAAGCTCAACATAATTCAAGCAATAATAATATTTTCCATGATGCTCATATATCATAATCATATCATCATCATCATCATCATCATCATCATCCTATATGTCTATACAGCTGAATTTCATATTTCCTTCCAATACTAACTTAGGACTCCTATATATAATTTTCATTATTTTTTTAGGAGTATTATCTATTCTCATTGCGTTCCTTACTTTATCAATAAGTTTTGGCATAGGTAATCTATCTTTGCTCCCTATCATTTTCGAGAAACTATTTTCATAATCAATACCAAATTGATTCTGAATTATATTTTCGGTCCAGTAAGCAACGATACATGGTAAACTTGTCATATTTATAGACTACAAATTAAATAACCAAAAAATTAATAAATAATATTTTTGTTCTATAACACATTATCAAGAATGATAAAAATAATGCAAATAAATGATTTAACAAATTCCATAAAAATATACAAACAATAAATTAATAACATTAAATTATAATATAATATAAATTTTATGCATATAATATAAAATTTTATTTTATTAATATTAATTATTTTATGCATACAATATTAATTTTTATTTTATTATCAAAAAATAATTTATGATTTTTCTTTATTTATAAAATTGCAAAAAAATATATAAACAATAAAATAATAAAAATAATTAAATAATTATATATAAAGAAAATTTTATTTTACGCATATAATATTACTTATTTTATGCATATAATATTAATTATATATAAATAAATTTTTATTACTTTACTAATTGCATTAAAATATTTTTTATTTTATGCATATATATTATTTTTTAGTTTATTATCAAAAAATAATTTATAATTTTTCTTTGTTTATAAAATGGCAAAAAAATATACAAACAATAAATAATAAAAATAAATAATTACTTGTATATAAATAAAATTTTATTTTATGTATATAATATTAATTATATATAAATTAAATTTTATTACTTTACTAATTGCATTAAAATATTATTTATTTTATGCATATAATATTAATTTTTATTTTATTATCAAAAAATAATTTATGATTTTTCTTTATTTATAAAATTTCAAAAAAAAATATAAACAATAAAATAATAAAAATAAAATTTTAATTATATAAAAATAAATTTTTTATTTTATGCATATAATATTAATTTTTAGTTTATTATCAAAAAATAACTTATGCTTTTTCTTTATTTAAAAAATTGTAAAAAATATATATTGATTTTTATATCCAATAGTTTATGATCAACAAAAATTATTTTTGTTTATTAAATTTGAAATTAATTACACTAGCAAATTCAAAATATCTCCACTTCACATTATCTTATTTTGCAGTTAACAATTTTAATTTTATCGCTTTACTTTATTTGGCTACAATACCTATTATACTCTTATTTTTCTACAATTCATATTATGTTATTTTAAGAATATAAAACTGGTTGTTTTTATTTTATATTTTAAAAATTTATAATTTATTCTATATGAACTATGCTATGGTCGGAGTGTGCAAAAATTCAATCTAAAAATTTATTCATCACAATAATTTATTCTAAAAATTTTTCCAACATAATTATTTATTTTAAAAATTTATAATAACAACATAAATATTATAAAATAAAATCTAACTATTAAAAAAAATTTACGTACCTCAAATAACTCTTTCACTATTTTTTTCCTATTTTGCAATTTTTACTAATAATCTGCATGTAAAATAATATAAATATAAATAAATTTTCAGCATATAAAATAACTATATAAAAATTCAATATAAAAATATATTATAATTATCATATGAAAAATTACAAAAAAATATAAATAAAACTCATCAAACTTATACTTTTGCAAAACTTCTTTTAAAAAAATCACTTAAAAATATTTTTTATCATTTTTCCAAATACTTTATCTTTCTTAAATTCTTTTCCTAACTTTTCTTCCCTTAAATAATTTTTTTTTTGGTTTTTAGATGCATTTCTCAAATGGGGGCATTCATAAGTGGCTGAGGGTGGGTAGAAGACCTAAAATCGCTAGTCACACCAGCGATTATAGGTCTGCCACCACCTGCACCCCGTCTAGAAGATGCCCACATATAATCGCTAGTGTAATTGACGATTACATTGTACATAGTGTATAATCGGTAGTTAGACTAGCGATTTCACTACATCACTATTTTGAATAGCAATTTTTTATGCCATGACCCAACCCGCTTCCAATCTGGCACAGCTTGATACATGGAGAAAAATAACTTTTCATGCAACATAGATTGGTAATTTTTTTATTTTCAACATATTTAGATAAAAACTCTGCCTATTTTGAAAGCATGAATAAAATTTCTCTTTTTTTTAAACAAATAAACCATAACTACTGTATTTAAGCTTTCAATATAGGCATACTACACAAAGACATAAAAATTTAGATTGCTAATATTGCTTTCCCTTTTTATGAGGAAAGGAAACCATCATCTCCTTTCTCATTTGGATCTATCGATCTCTTTATCATTTACAGTTGCATGGATTGAAGTTGCATGTCGGTTTGTACTTGCAGCCCCCGTGCTCAGCGGCTTTATCTATCTCTGCTCCTTCAAAGTGCAATGTCGAGAATCAGTGGCTCTGTGGCAGTTTTCTCTAAGAAGCTCATCCTCGCATCCTTTGCAAATTGCCGTCGCACTTGCAATTGGATTGTTGGAAGCGAAAGTGATTTTTGAATTGAAGGGAGTTTTAGGTTTCAGTCAAAATTAGGTATTTAAAATTTTTTTAATTTAACCGAAATATACAATTAAATATTGCATAATATATAAATACACTTTACATGTTAACGTTAAGTATTTATCCATAACATTAGCAAAACATATTTTGCAACTTTTATGGATAATATATATTTGTCAAGATTATTCCATTATTTTTAAGAACAAAATGAAAAAATAAAAAGTTAAGACAAACCTTTAAGAACCAAGTTCATCAAATATATAAACTAAGCAAAAAAACCAAAAACTTTAGTTGTACTTGATGAAACTCTTTTAATATTCTCAGATATATGATAATAAAATATTTCTTTTTTATAAATTTATAAGTTACTAACACTTTAAAAACTTTCTTTCAATATTTTTTTCAATACTCATACAGAGGGGATAGAAAAAATTTGAAGAAAAAAAAAATTCTCTGGAAGAATTAAAAGAAGAAGAAGAAGTTGAAGTTAAAACAAAAAAATTCAACATTACATTAATGTTTGCCGGTGGCAATGACGACTTTTTTTATATTTAATAATTAATGGCATTTTGAATTATGTGTATAATTCTAGCCATTACCATCAATCAAAAAATCAATCTTCTCTTATATTAATTATGATAATTAATTTAATTTACCATTATAGTTAATTTAATTAACAATTTAATTAAATTAAGTTATGATAATTTTAATTAACACTTTAATTAAAATTATGTAGGAGAAATGATTAAAATTAATTAGTATTAATTTTAACTCAAATAATATAAGTGATCATTTTAAATTTAATTCTCAATTAAATTAATCTTCACATTATAAATTTTAACTAGCCAAATTATTTAATTTGAATATGACTTATAAAGTCAATAATTTTATCGGAATGGAAATATAATATTAATTTATTAATATTATATTGGACACTATTTTCAAATTTTTAGTATATCCGGACACATTAAGTATCATTTAGAAATTCTCATTTTAATTACCGATAAAATCTTGAATATTAATTTGATCTCTAAATCATAATATTAAATCCTCTCGTAATATCTCAATATTGATTAGGGTCACAACGAGTCAATCCCTATCGGTCAATATACTAATGAATGATAATTTGTATTATAATTAAAATAAGACTTACTATTATTAGTCTAACTAATAATATCGATAAGTGATATTTCTCCGAACCAAGAATATATATTTTATCAGAATCAAAATATCAACTATATTAAGATATTGCCCCAGTGCAGCAGGGTAATCAATTATATTATTGGTAATATTATGTCTTACTACATCACTAATTGTGGTGACTATGAGCCAAATTATTAAGCGTGGATAGCTCAGTATAAGGCAAAAACACCTCTACAACCACTCATTAAAGGACAATATTGACACCTTAAGTTAAATGATTTCTAATCATAAAAAATATATATTATGACCAAGATAACGTCGAACACTACTTCTGCAGTTATTATCAGACGTCACTGTTCGGTACCCTTAATTCTTTAAGAACCCACTAATTTATCAAGTTATTATTATATCATGAACAATGAGATTTTTAACTTAGAGGCTCAATAAATATCCAATTCACTGATCTTTTCTGGTTATGAATATTTTTAAAATTGTCTTTTACCAGAGATATTTATCTTATTATTATCAACAACTTGATAATAAATTTTCTGTAGATAATCAATGAATTGTATGTTTTATAGTATAATACAACTACTATATTCATAATTCAATCAACAATTTAATTACTTTATTTATTATGAATGTAAAATATACATGTATCTATTAAGGTATATTATTTAATATACAAAAAAAGTGAATGCACTAGGACATGTACACCATTGATAACGGCCACAATTCCTCCACAACAAGACATTTTCTCGACGACTGATGCTTTATTAGTTGTGGATCAAGAATTTTCTTTCTAGTCTTTGTTCCTTTTGCTTTTGGAGAAATATTGATGCTCTAAATTGTATGTTGCCGATGATAGGGAATATAAAAGGCGAGGAAGTGTAGGTTGCCGAACGGGGAGATCAAAAGCCAACAAATGAAAATAATAAAAAAAATGAAAAAAAGGTAAAAATTGAAAAGTGCTACTTGATAAAAATGAAAAAAAAAG
The DNA here is from genome assembly GCA_949630135.1 of Balakata baccata. NCBI lineage: Eukaryota > Viridiplantae > Streptophyta > Magnoliopsida > Malpighiales > Euphorbiaceae > Balakata > Balakata baccata. The sequence continues at coordinate 6,866 of CATIWF010087882.1, forward strand.
GTAAATGGTGTAATCGATGATAATTTTATAAATAAAACAAACTTATACAGCTATTAAATACATAACGGTAATTTCATAAATATTCATCATCCATTATAGTTTTGTTTATTAATTTATTAATAAATGTTAATTTGTTATAAAATTATAGGTTCATTACAAATAAAGTAAAATTTCATTAGTTTGTTAATATTCATTTCTTGTAAACTATAGGTTCATTATCAGTAAACTATAACTTATAAATTATATGTTCATTAACAATAAAGTAAAGAATCATTACTTTATTAGACATGTTCATTTGTTATAAAACTGTAAGTTCATTAAGAATAAAGTAAAAGTTTATCTGTTTATTAATAAATGTTTATTAGTAAAATATTTATTAGTTTATTAGAGCATCCCCAACAATCTTACAATTTCACTCTTTACCTATATTTAAGAATTTTATATCATCCAACAGTCTCCCTATTTTTTATTATTATTTATCTTATTCTTTAAAATTTACATTCTCCCTCCTTAAATTTAAAAGCCATAAGGAGCTTATTCGCAATATTTTATTATTTATTTTTCGTCTCTTTTATTCTTTTCTCATTTTTTTAATTTCTTACTCTCTTAATTTTTTTCTAGATAGCTTTAGTAATAAAAAAATTAAAATAGGGAGGAGATAAATAGTATTTTTTGAGTGCACATAATTTTTAAATAAATTAAAATAGATAGTGAATTTTTTATAATATAATAGAGATTGTGCATTGTTGGAAATGCTCTTAGTAAATATTTATCTCATTTCTTTGAGTATTTAATTTGATAAACATTATATTATTTTTTTTTGATTTGTATGTGATGAATCCATTAAATTTTCTTGAAAAAGATGCATTGTGTATTTAATTTAATAAATATTATATTATTTTTTTTAATTTTTTAATGCATAATGTAATTTATGGCTAATGAACCTATAATAATAAACTACTGAACTTTTATTTTCCTAATGAATATTTTTCAACAAATGAATAATAAATATTTATGAAATTGAAATCGTATGTTTGATAAGTATCTAAATTTGTTTTATTTATAAAATTGTCATAATATATTTGATAAGTATAATTGACCATTAATTCATAATAATAGATAAATCGGATCCGCGACATAATTTGTGGATTCTTTGAGGAGAAAAAGCAATATGACTTGGGAACAAGTCGAGTGTCGGCCCTAGCGGCTTAGCTCAATAAATCAAATATTTAGGTCATTTAGGAACAATTACATACCTACTATCTACACTACCAATGGTTACATGTTCAATTTTACTTTTTTGGACTATATATTTATTTCAATTACAAGTGACAGAATTTTGTAGATTTCAATCTTTCAATATTTTTTTATGAGTAATAAATTATTGGATGAAAAATGTATGTAGTTGCTGTGCCTGCGTACACCGCGCAATGCATTAGAAAGATTTGCAAAGTCAAATTTCATTGGGTGAAATGTTAGCCCAGGGCCAGCTACTCAAAGTGCATCTCATCCCCCCATAAAAGTAAAAGAACAAAATCAAAAAGAGCAACTCCCCTGAGTCCCCACCCCCTTTCCTGCAAAATTTGCAGTTGCCCATTTGCCCTTTTGATTAAATTGTTAAATAACATCTGTGGCTATGCACTTTCACTCCATGTTATTTCCATTTGCGAAGGGTAACAATGTCAATATATTATTAACATTTATCAGGCTCGAATCCAATAACGGAATTGGCGAGATCGAAACTGACACGCGTCCCTTGCTGCTGTACGTTTCCAATAATTGACAACTGTGAGCCCGTTGAGGCAAATGCAAAACAAAATGTTCCATCCGAGTCAACCGGTATCAGGTAATTCTTCGCCGGTAACGGTAGCATTTTACCGTTTGGGAAGTGGAACGACACCGTTGGAACCTCCACGCTGTCCCTTTTGGACAAATCATAACACGTATCAAACAACGCCACGCTGTCTGCCGACGGTAAGTGCTTCGTGCCTTGAGCAAACGCGTCACGTAGAGAGTTGTAGGCGTCCGTTTGCAACCGAGTTATGGCTGTGCCTGAGTCAATGATGATACCGCTGGTTCCTGACTCGTCGATTTTGAATGTTGTCTCAGGAATCGGCAGCAACTCGCCGCCCACAGAGAGTCCTGTCATTCCGACGTAGTAAAACGTGTCCAGCTGGTGGTTGCGGAGTAATGGAGCAGTGACAGCGCTAGGCAGTAAAGGTGAGTTAAACTCGAGAGTTGAAACTGAATCCGAGTCGCGATCCACAAGACAATAAGAGAAAACTGTAGCATTAATCTGGGACGGGAAAGAGAGTGAGCCACCGCCGAGTCCAAGCAATCCACCGGCTCCAACGAACAAGCCTTCATTATTATGTCCACAACCGATTGCTACCTCTTCAACAGAAGCAGAGCCAAGTGTGATTGTCTCGGTGACAAAATCGCCGACAGTATATGAACCATCTCCATAAGCCACTTCATAAAGGCAAGTGCCGTTGCGACACTGAGATACGTCGAGAGACTCGCATTGTTTGGTCCTGCAGGAAAGAGGGGAGTAGGAAGTTGAGGAAGCAGGCTCAAAAATTGGATCTGCTTGATGGTAGCAATTGGCGCAGGGTGCGCATTGTAACCAGTTAACATCACTGCCGGTGTCAAGCACCATGTAAACAGAAGTCGGCGGTTTTCCAATTCCAACTCTGGAGAAATACTCACCGCTTCCTTGACTCGTTCCTGACACAATTGGACTTTGTAGATCTTCAGCTTTGAACTCTAAACCACCGTTGAGGGGCTTAAGATCTGAGGTGAAAATGGAATGAATAACCAGATATAAACGAGTAGTGAAAGATCTAACTCGGGCTGAGTCACGCTCGAGTCGAGCTAAGGTAAGCGATTTGTAGTCGCTATGCACAGTCTTCTGAACAGAAGTTCTAGAATGCAGCTCCATTTTTAAACTAGATGAGGAGGAAGAAGAAGATCTATGGTTAAATGGGTGTGTGGTTTTAGGCTGAAAATTAAAAATGCGATTGGTGTTTCGAATGGAAGCTTTGACATCAAGAATGGCGGTTTTGGGTAGTTGCTGTGGAATGCCTCGGGAGCAAAAAGATGGAGAGGAGAGAAGCAGAGAGAAGAGAGCGTAAAAGAGAAGCTCCATCCTGACCAGCATAGAGAAGAAGAGTGAAGAAAATGGCGGAGGTGGTGGGGTTTTTTATAAGAAATTAGTCATGCTTTTGCTGGGTGGGAATAATTAAAAGGCAAAGCGGAGGAAGAAGCTTTAGCTGAGAATAAAAGATAGAGATGGCCTCAAAAAATGTAATCTTATGTTAGATTTCTGTGTCAAATAAGCTTTGCATGTTAGGCCATGTTTTATACTGAGATGGTTCATAGAGTTCTTATGCATGTTAATTGGAATGAATTATATAGTTTATGAAAAAGATTTATAGTTTAATTGCATGATTTTCAGAGTTGTAACATAGAATTTCTTTCTTTTCTTTCAACTATATATATATTAATTTGAATTCGAGCTGAGCATATTCATTAAAAGTAAATCGTACTTAAATTCTAAAAATACTAGTTAAATTTAAAATATCTTATTAAGAGAATTCTTTTAATCTAACATTTGATTTTTTTTAATTCAAGTTTTGCCTTTTCTTCTTTTTTTTTTCTTTCATTCTCCATTGCTCTTTTTGACCACTGATGGCCTCGTATGAATTTGGTCTGCTGTTGAATGCCATCCAGAGAGGAAAGTAGTAGCTACGGTGGTAATAAGTGGATACAGTGCCAAATTCGAGTTCCATTCGATTAAAATACTTGATAATTGAGCTCCAATTGAATTTTTTTTTCATTGTTCAAAATTTAACTCTAAAAATATTCGAAATATTCGAACTCAACTTCATAAAATTTAAATTAACTAAAAAAACTAATAAATAGTATATTGAACTCGACTAAAAAATCTACTAAATTAAACTTGAATATATTTAAATTTAATAACAAACTATCCATTAAATTTTTTTTAACAATCAGCATAATATCCAAAATAAAATAAAACAAACTGAATAATATCAATAAATAAACAATATTTTAGTTTTTTTTCTCCTTCCACAGCGTCCAATATTTTTAGAACTACCAATATCAACATAATCATCCTATTTCCACCTACAAAAACAAAAGCAAAGCTGTTTATTAGCTATTATTCATTGATTATTCAAGGAAAAAAAAATCTAACGAATCTGCTTATTAAAATCAAGCACCATCCATCATTCTTAAAATCAATAAGCAAATGGAAATCTAAATTTAAATGTCATAAAAAGAATCCAAAAATCTGAAAATTCAGGTGTTGTAATTTTAAATTTATAAACATACAATACAATAAATGTCTCACATTACAAAGGTGTAAAGCATAAATTAAAAAGTTACATGTACAAGCTCAAAATATGGTTATAGAGTGATGCAGAACAGAGAAATTTGGATATCATTTTCGAAATAGCTTGCACAAAGGCATTAAAGTTGAAACATCATTTCAACAGTCATCAATCACAACACCAAATTCTAGGAGAAGACAATTTGCGATTCAGCTTATCAAAATGGTTGCTTGAGCAATTTTGGGTTAGATTAGAGTCATTATGAATAAATAATTATGAATAAATAATTAAAGATATAAGATGAAGATATAATAACCTGATCTGGTCTAGGGTCTTGTTACAGAGTTCATAATTCGTCAATTAATTGATTGTCGGGTTAATTCTTCCTCTAAGCGAAGTCTTTTTTCTGTTCTGTGTATTCATCTCCGGTTCATATTCTTTTCTGCAAAAAATCAACCCCACCCATCAAAATAACATCCCCTAGCAAAACAATCAATCCCTTAAACACAAATCGATTAGTACCATTCAAGCTTATAGTGATTTTTAAAGGGTTTTCCTCATTCTTAATGAAATGGAAACATAAAAACTACTCTTCTAAAACTATCTGAAAACACAAAACTGAGATCTAAAGAATAGAATAGAAGAGAAGGCGACAGAATGTATTTTGAGTTGTTACCTATCAACTCGAACGATTGACAGCAGTGGCCGATGGTGAAGGCTACTTGCTGGAGAAGAGGACAGGATGTATCAACGGCAGGCGGCAGCTTAAGAAGAAGGAGCAGCTTGTATGGACTTAGGACAGTCAAGGATTTAAGACTATAGAAAGAGATATGGGGTTTTTTTTAGGACTATTTAAATAGGGAAGCATATAAATATAATTTAATAAACAATAATAATAGTAAGCTCTATTCCAACTAGATTCGATTATTTCGAGGTCGAAATTGAATGTTTTACAAGTTAAATTTGTGTAATTTATAAATAGTTTGATTCGTTTATATCTCTAATTAGAGCTGAGGTTCACTAAAATGAAATGATCTATTGGGCCTACTTTTGGGACTGTAGTGGGTCAAAATATTCAGCTTTAGATCATGAAGTTTACACCAATTGTGAATTAGTGTTATCAGTTTTTTCTTTTGGTATCTGAAATAGTTTAGAGTGTATGGTGGAATTTCAAAAAATAGTAAAATATTTTTTTAAAAATATTTAAAAAAATTATATATTTAGAGTTTAAATTTAAAATTTATGATTAAAATAGAAATATTATTAGTTATTAGTATCATTGTTTCAAACAAAAATAGATGTTCAGAAGCATGAGGCTCTCCTTGTTTCAATTATGTTATCAGCTGCTAATGATTTTTCTCATAGTTATTGTTCGTCTGTTTTCTTAAATTTGATGAGTGCAAAATTGCATAGGACTATTTTTTTTAATATAGAATTGGGATTATTTAATATATATATATTTTTATTTTTTAGAATATATATATATATATATAATGATTTTCCCTCATTTTAGTATTAAATCAACAATATGTAAGAAGAATTCAATGCATAAATATAAAAATATCCCAAAAGGAAGAGAGAAAAGATTGAGATGCTGTCTTTAAGCTCCACGTTACTGGTGAGAACTAATAAAGTTTTGTTTATTTCCTTTTCGGTCCCTTTTTTAACGGAATCTCAAATTCGAGATAGTTGGAAAAAGTAGAATATAGTGCTCTAGGCTTCCTCTTTGCTTTTTTAAATTCAACTGTTATGCATCTTTTATGCCTAGAATTATATTTAATTTGATTGGTATTCTTATATATAAAATTTAGAATTTGAATGCTTTTATTATTATTTACCAATATTAATAGAATTTTATTATAATTGTATAGTCCTTCCGCATTCAAATAGAAAATATAACTATGACAATATCAAAATCAAGAAAAATTTTTAGGTAGACGAGGTATAAATGATTTAAGTTACTTGAGCTCAACTCGTAAAAAATTTAAATTCAACTTGGAGTTAATCAAGTCAAGCTTGAGTTGTAGTTATCTCTCTTATAACATGAATCCAAATTTAAAACTTTTCCACCTACTTTATCTTAATAATGTGCTAGCTATTATTAGCTCATATTAACCTATTTAACATCAATCTATTTATTGTTTTGGGCATAACAAGCCCTCAGCTTATTCAATATGACTATGTTTAAATAAGCTAAACAATCCATATTACATGATCTTAATATGTTAGACTTAATAAATTACAACTCATTACATGAATATGAAAAATGAATGCAAAATGTAAAGTTAGTGATCCAAATCCAGGTCTATGCAATCTGCGTGGTATGAGTTTTGGCTTTTTCGCTGTCAATTGTTACATCTACTATCTACTGACTCCGGAGCTTGCGTGCATAAAAATTCAGACACCAAGCTACCTATAGCTTAGTAATACACAAGTATATAAATGATAACATATAATCATATTAATTCATGGCATAAAAACTCAAGATATATTTTGATGGCAACTTATGTTATACCGTCTAATTGTGATCACACTATAGTATCTATCACATAATATGAGTATTGTAACATTCTCAACCTTTTCCACATATATTTTAGATGCATTCCATTTCGACATGTTCATATTGCATGTAATTTACATGAAACACATGCATGTATATGAATTTGGCTTCAACATATTCACGAAATGGATAAATCACGGGTCGGTTTATTGTAATAGTGCTAAGTTGTACGTGTCTAGTTATAATTTAAATAATGATGGTAAGGTATTAGAAAAAAATTGGAATAAAATGATTAAATTGAAATAAATGAAATTTGACATAGTTAAATTAATTAAATTAGACTAGTTGACTAGATTATACTTTTGGAATTGACTAGATACATGTAAGTAGGTAAAAACAACAACAACAACAACAACAATAATAATAATAATAATAATAATAATAAAAAAGAAAAAAAAAAGCTAGACAAAAAAAAAAAAACAATAAGAATCTGGAAAAAGAGATAGAAGGGCTGATGGGGCTTCATTTTTGTCTTCTTTTCATTTTCTACAAAATTCTCTTCGTGCTCTTCTTCTTCTTTCCATTCTTAAACTTGCTATCAAAATTCCCCTCAAGATATTAACTTCCTGGGTTTTTTTCGTGGTCATGCTAGTAATTTTTATAATAAATATAATGAAATTATGCTCTAATCACTTTGCTGTCAAATTTTCATTTTATTTTATGTGCCTGACGATTTCGATACAAATGTGTATTGAAGATAATTATTTCTCCATTCTTTTCCTTACCTCACTCTTGTAATTACCATGCTGGAAAAAACCTTTTACATGCAATATAATTCTAGAGTTAGCTAATGTACATCCCTAAGCATCTTTAATAAGAGTTTTCTGTTGTTTTGCATTTTTTGGGATGAAAATGCAATATCTTTACATGCTGAGTAGGGTAGAATTTCTAGCCAATAAAAGCCTTCAGGTTAATTATTCTTACATTGTTAAGTAATCTGAAGCTAATATTTTGGACTAATATTTTCTAACGCTAGAAGGAATACAAAGGGGTAAGGCCAATGATTAAATGTAAATATTTTTTTTTATTAGTGTAAATACTGTTCATTAGTGGATTGTTGATTTATTAATTAATGTCTATGCATTGTTTGCACATGATTGCATGACCACTTTTTTTCTTAAAAAAAATATTTGTAACTAAACATTAATAACTTCTACAGTCAATATATTGTTTAAATTGATATTTATCTTTAGCTCAAGCAAGGTGCTACATATACTCTATAATTTGCTCTTGTTTTGGTATTCTATTTTATATGTTATTGTATTTGGATTAATAAAATTTGATATAATGTTTTTAATGAAACTATTTGTTGGTAATTTTCAGAGAATGATATCTCCACTTGATGAGTCATTTCTTGTACAATAAATAAATTTTTCTGGTAGTCAAATTATGGTACATGCTTCTATGTCTAAGGGTACTAGCGGTACCAATAATATGACTAAAGAGGAACATAATGTTACTAAAAATACTAGAAAGCGACATGAAGAGGAAGATAGTTCTTAATTTCAAAAAAGAAGAGAGCAAAGACTTCAACTATTTGGAATGAGTTTAAAGAAATAAATCTTTCTGATGGTAGTAAGAAAGCCGAATGTAATCATTGTAAAACAAAACTCACAATTCTTTCAAGCAAGAGTACAACTCATTTTTCAAATCATTTGAATATTTATTGGCAAAGAAAGCTTTTCCTTAAGCAATAACAAAAAATTAAATTTCAACCAATTTCTTCGGGTGAAGCCCTAATTATTACACCAGCTCTTGCAGATGGAAAGTTTGATATGGGCAAGATGAGATAAGTGGCTGCACATTGGATACTGATTCAAGAGCATCCTTTTACCATTGTGGAGGAAGAAAGGTTCAATATGATGAGAAGAAGGGAAATGACAAAGTGGAAAATTTTTTTTCAAAACACCGTTAAGAAGGATTTTGTGACAGTTTATGAATTGGAGAAGAAAAAATTGAAGGCAATGTTGAAGAATGTCAACAAGATTAATGTGACAAAGACATGTGAAAGTTTACTAATAAAAAAAATTAAGTATATGGTCATCATTGCTCATTTTGTAGATTCTAATTGGAAATTGTATAAATGTGTCATCAATTTTGTGCATCTATCTCCTCATCTTCCTGGAATTGACATTGTTGATAATATTTACAAATGCTTAAAAGAATGGGAGATTAAGAACACGGTATACACAATCACAGTTAATGATGCTTCAAAGAATGATGTAGCTTTAAGGAACTTGAAGGATACATTCTCTAAAAATAAGAGATTACTTTGTGGGGGCAAATTGTTTCATGTTTGACACACAACACATATTTTAAACCTTGTAGTTCAAGATGAACTTTCTTAAATTAAGAATACTATTGAAGATATCCATGATAGTGTAAGTTTTATCGATCAGTTAGAAGGGAGACTGAAGTTGTTTGTGGAAATTGTACAATAATTGCAATTGCCTCCTAGGAAGCTTATTCTTAACTGCAAAACAAGGTGGAATTCAACTTTTTTGATGTTGTCAACAATAATTAAATTAAAAGAAGTGTTTCCAAGATTTCAAAAATGTGAACCAAATTATTATTGTTGTCTAAGTGCCGAGGATTGGTTGAAGGCAGATAAAGTTTGTGAAATTTTGGAAGTATTCAACTGAGCCACAAACATCATTTCTGGGAGTAATTATCCAACTTCGAACTTATTTTTGAATGAAGTTTATCGAGTGAAGTTGTGTTGGATAAGAAACAACTAGAAATCACAAATGAAGAAGACTTTATGTACAAAATAATTGAGGTCAAAAGACCAAATTTGAAAAGTATTAGGGTAAGTGTAATTTATTGTTGGCTATTGCTGTAATTTTGGATCCTAGATGCAAAATGAGAGTTGTTGAGTTTTGCTTTCCAAAAATTTATCCCGGAAGGTTGGCAAAAGATAACGTTGATAAGGTTTGAGAGTCTTTATGTGAGTTAAATATGGCTGAATTTCATTCATGTAATGGTGAACAAAGTGATAAAACCCATGTTGTTCATGGAACATAAGTTGATAGTGTACAAATTTCATCTTTTGGTTGGTCAGAATTTACTAAGTTTGAGAAGACAATTGAAACAGTGCAACCTTTGAAATCTGATCTAGATAACCATTTAGAAGAAGGGTACTTTATTTGTGGAGATCCAAACTCATTTGATGCTTTAGAATGGTAAGTGAACACTTTGAATTATTATATTTTGTCTTAGATGGCTCATGATATACTTGCTATCCCTATCACAACTGTTGTCTCTGAACTTTTGGTGGTAGTCATTGACACATATCGTGCTTCATTATCTTCTGAAATAGTGCAAGTTCTTCTTTGTGGAGGGGATTGGCGTCATAGTCTTCATGGAATCAAGAAGAAGAATAAAGTAAATTCTTTTGCAGCTTTGCTTGATTTATATTCATATAATTTATGGTTTAATAATATTATATACAAAAATCAATTATTAATTTTTTTTAGGAGAAGAAACCGTTAGAGATTATCCTTTCAATTGATACTTAAATTATGTAAGTACCTTAACTTGGTCATGATGATAAATTAGAAGGTGTAATTAATTTTGCAACTGTATGGTTAATAATCTTATCTTGTTGATGTTTTAGCTGCTGAGTTCCATGAATGAAGTTGTTTGCATTTCTATTAAAAAAAATGTTCATATAATGCATTGCTCCTGAAATTTGTCTTTTAGTCTTATTTTCATCGTTGTTGGGTCAGTAAGCATTAGTCTTTCTAGGAAGGTTGAATTGAGGAGTGTTGATGCAGGTTTTAGTTTCGCATTTGTCCTCATCTTCTGTTTATTCAGAAATATAATGGATTTTATTTTCTGAGATATATAAATATTTTTCTTGATACTTCGTAATTTCAAAAGTTCCATGTGTGTCTTGCATTTTTTATTAAAGCCTTTTAGTCATGAATGTTAACTTTGTGGATGTCTACCAGAATTTTGAGATCGAATTTGTGGATGTTATTCATGTTGATATTGGTGCAAGATAATAGTTTGCATCATTCTGTGATCAAATTTGTAAAATACGAAAGCCATTTAATAGTTTTTTTTCTTTTTTTTTTTCAAGTGGGAGGAAAATGATTATGTCGACATTGGTGTTAGGGGTGTACACATTCTAGATATTCTTCAATTGGATTGAAAAACAGAAAAAAAAAAGATTTAGAACCAAATTGTATTATTAACTTTTTTACTAGAATCGAACTGAATTGTACCGTTGACTTTAATTATAATGAATTTAGATTTTTTAATGATATATGCACTAAGAATTGTACTGAACTATTCTCGAACTAAATTGTACAAAAAAACAATATCTAATTGTTTAAATTTTAGTATATGTAATAATTAATAAGAATTAAATAAATTATATGTAAAATTATTTATAAATTTTATAGGTTTATTATACAAATATAATATAGTTTAAATTTATAATTATATACAATTTTAATTCAATAAAATTCAATGTTAATAAAATTTATTAATTATTTAATAAAATTAATATGATATTTATAATAGCAATGATTTCAAATAATTGAAAATTTTATATACTAAAAATTTTATGATAGTGGTGGAAATACTTGATACCATAATTTCTATAATATTTTAAACTAAATTTACCATCAAACCAACAAACTTTCTTTACTATTAATATAGAAATACAAAAATATTTAAGGCAATTTTAAAAAAAATTCCTAAACTTTTGCTTCATTTAAATTGCCAGTTTAAAATTTAAAAATTACTATATTATTATCTTACAATATACATTTATATTATTTTTTACCAATATAATTAAATTATATTAAACTTTATAGTAATATAAATTTTATTAATAAATAATATATATGGATTGTAACATATTTATCATATAAATTTTAGCAACCACTAATATATTTTTCTTTAATTATATTAATTCTCAGTTATATTATATTATTATCTTATCAAGATAATTATATTATATTAAACTTGTATACTAATCTAAATTTTATTAATAAATAGTATACGAGTTCATAACACATTTATCATATAAATTTTAGTTACTATTGATATCATTTTCTTTCATCATATAAATCCTCAAATATATAAATTTACATTATATATATATATATATATATATATATATATTCAACTACTAATATCATTCTTTTATTATCTTAATTAAATTAGTTATATCCTTTGTAATTATTCAAATTTAATTATATCCTTTTTAATCTTCTAGTATAATAATATACTTTTTTTTTAATTATTATATTTCTTATAAAAATTTAAAACTTCTAAACATAAAATTTTAAAAAATACTTTACATTTGATCAATAAACTAATAAAAAAGTTTTAGTTAGAATGATTATTAAGGATAAATTGTTATTTATGTTTGTTGAACATGAAAGTTTTAAGGAATTCATTATAGTGTTAATATTATATGAAACTATAAAATTTTGCATCAAATTTTGCTTTTGTGGTAAGATTTTTATATTTATATATATTATATTATTTAAGTACTGAATTATTTGTATTGTATTGTACTGTATTATTTAGCACTGAAATAACCGAAAAATTGTATCAAACTGTTTTGAATTTTTGAAACAATAGAATACATAGATTTATATTTGGCAATACAATACCTATTTTTAGAAGTCCCCGATATTTCAATACGGTTTTTGATATTTTACACTCTCCATATTGGACCGGACTGTGTATACCCCTAATTAGTGATATAAAATTATTGGAGGGTGATAAAACACTAAAATATTGTTTATTTATGGATGTTATTCTTGTTGTTATATTTTTATTATGGATATTATATTGTTATTCTTATTGTCAATTAAGTTTAAATTTATTCAAGTTTCATATAGTCGAATTCGAGTATCGATTTTGAATGGAATAGAACTATTTATTTAAATTATTTGAGTTTAGTCGAATTGAATTCAAGTAACTCGAATATTATTCTAGCCGAATTTTGAATAATTAAAGAAAAATTCGATCGAATTCAAGTATCGAATAATTTAATCGAGTCGAGCTCAAGCTTAATAATGTATCGACTCAACTTGATTATACTCCTAGATAGATCCGATTTATTAGACTAATATAATTATATAATAATATATATTAATTGTTTTATTTTTATTAATTGATGTAAAAACAATATATATGTATGCATATGTTGTCGAACGATACCTATTTAAAAATTTCTCCAAAATCAAATTGAATTTGTAAATTCGCCAATATTTATGGACACTACCAAATTTGCATAAGCATCGGATGACTTTCGACAAATTATAATATTAAAATACCAAAGAAGCATCCAAACAATAACTAATTGACAAGTTATTATTTCTTACGCGCCAATTTTATCTCAGTGTAATTCCATCGCCAACGGCCAAATGACAACTGCTGAAGCCCCAAGCCCTTATAATTCTTTTCTCAAGTTTATATGTATACTTCTTCACGGCATTTGAAGCTCACGCTCCATACCCTAACCACGCCTTCTCATTAGCCGATTGGTGTCCTCAACCGATTGAGTCGACTCGGAGATTCTCGCTTACTCGTTTTCTCGTCTCGTATCCTTCTATATATATAGAGTGAGGGGTCAAATTCGCGGTACCCCTCTCTTTCCAAATTGCGCCCTTTTCTCTTAGCTTCCGGTCAACTCTGGTTTTATTCTCCGAGCAAACATGAGCTCAGTTGTGCAGGTAATTAGTTTGTCAGCTGCCCTCAATGCCTATTGAGCTCGTCTTTGCTTGCTCCACGTTAATCTGGGTTCGTTTCTGTTAATTGCAATTTTTTCTTTTTGGTGTTAAAGGGGTTCTCCAAGTCCCTTGCCATGACTGTGCTATCCGAGATCGGCGATAAGACCTTCTTCGCTGCTGCGGTATTTCTTTTATTTTTGATTGCTGTTTAAATAAATTGATTTTCAAGCTGGATTTGATTGAATGTTTTTTGTTATTATAGTGTTGTGCAGAATTTTAAAGATCGTTTATTAGCAGACATGCTTAAATATTTTATAATGTTTAGATGATATTGTTCAGGTATTTAACTACGGTGGTTGAGTTTTGGTGTTTAATCGTATAAAATTGCTCTTCTGTTGATTGAGTTAATAGCTTAATCTTTTTCCTCTTTAAATAAAGAAGAGACATGTTAAACCTTTTTGGGCGTCACTGTATTATTATATAAAAGCGCAAAGATTTATACCAAAAGGTCAAGTTTTCCATATTAATGGGTTGCATCATGCAAGGCCCAGTAGGACGGTAATCAAGTTGTTTTTTGTAGTTTAATATATCCCATATTGTTCTCCGTTTGGTGATTCTTTTTTCATACGATCAATATAACTAGCGGTTCACCCCCCCCAAGATACTACCTTCCTGGGTTTTCCCGTGGTCATGTTGGCAATTTTTGTGTTAGTACGATGCAATTACGCTACTCAAATCACTTTCCAGTCAAAATTTCATTTTATTTTATCTTCCTGTTGGCTTTGATGCAAATATATTTTGAAGTTAATTACTTCTGCATTATTTCCCTATATCACTCTTGTAACCATGCTGAGAGAAACCCTTTACACGTAGTGGTTCTGGAGTTGGCTAATATACATCCATTAGCATCTTTAGTAAGAGTTTTCTGTTCTGCACTTTTGAGGATTAAAATCCAATATCCTTACATGCTAAGTATTTGTAGAATTTCTAGCCAATAAAAGCCTTCAGGAATAATTATTCCTACATATTGAGTACTCTGTAGCTAATGTTCTGGACTGATATTATCTAGTACTAGAAGAAGCGCTAAGGCCAATGGTCATATATATGATCTTCATGTTTTAGTCAAAGCAGCCATGAGAAGAAAATTGGAGTAGAGTTATAATATGAAATATGATTTTCAGAATCTCAAGTATTCTAACATTTCGTTTGCTGTATCAGTTAGTGGTGCTTATTTGGGGTTCCACTGCTGAAGTTCCTCCTTAACTTTTATAATTTTAGTTGGTTGTTTTAGCATGAAGCTTCTCAGTTTATTTGTGTCGCCACCACTTATTCTGAAGTGTTAAAACTTGTATCAAAGTCTTCCTCTAACCAGAGTGTATAATTACACACACACATCACATCACATGTGCTTATCTAACATATGTTGCTTGTGTCAAGATCTTGGCAATGCGTCACCCAAGAAGACTTGTTTTGTCAGGTTGCCTTGCAGCTCTAATTGTGAGTTCTTTTTTTTCTTTCTCAAATTTTCTTGTTGAATTCCTCATCTCTGGTGGCCAAATCATTAATTGAAGTGCTCTGTTTTCTAGGTGATGACTATCCTTTCCGCTGTTGTTGGCTGGGCTGCTCCAAATCTGGTAAGCTTTATAATATCTTCTTGCAAGCTCTTATGCTGGATGACAGTTCGGACATGCTTTAGAGCAACTTATACCATAATATTATTATTGTCAATGGATTGCATCTCATTTATGTGTTATAACTTACAAAAAATTACTGCTGTCTCTTTTTGTATTTAAACAGTTCTAATTCAATAGAATTTTCAGATTTAAGTCTCAACCATCTATTTTCTTTATATTCTTCCAAAAACACTATCATACTTAGAGCTTCTCTCCTGTCTCTCTCTCCTACCACATGATCTTCTATCAGTTAGTGGGCTAGTTAACAACATGATGTGGTGTAGATGTAAATCCTGTGGTTTGCATAGTCTATAAATATTTATATTGGGGCAAGGGGAGAGGCATGATTAGAAGTTGAAAAAATTGTAGGATTAGCCTTTATTGGATAAAGAATAAAAGTTTAAGTGTTTGTATGATTGAATGGGTGTTCCTTTAATATATACTGAGACTGGAGGGAACCAAAACAATTGCCCCATGGATTCACTAGGTATATGGACAACTGCTTCTTTTTCATTTTGCTCTTAATATTTGATAATTCTTGTTTGTCATATTATTTTTTCAAAAGCATTCTTGTGTATAACTTCATTAATTTTGCGATTCTTTTAGTTTGGGCTTATGGGTAATGTTTTGGCGAACATTAAATGATATAAACATCTAGCCAGTTGCCTTGAATATTTTTCACTACTGTGGGATTTTATTTTATTTTACTTTTGCTAAGTCTAGTGCTCCTAGTGCCTTTTTTTTTTTTTTGCCAATTTTGAATGGCACGTAAAGTTTCTTCTGTTCATTGCATGTAGGTAAAACACATTGTAAGAACAAACAAAATTTTTTTGAAGTATGTTTAATGAATGCCTTATCAGTATAGCTGTATGGGTGCTATTGTCCTGTCAGTATATATACTGATTGTATATTATTATCATTGCTTTAGAATTTTTTTTTCTCTCAGTCTTATTGTTAATTGATATAAGCTGTTCATTTTGATATTGTGAATGTTAGTATTTGTAAGGACTTTTTTAAGTCATATAATCAATGCTTATGCTTTCTTTCTATCACATTTTTTAACTTAATTTGTGAATTTTAAATGGTGCAGCTCTCTCGTATATGGACTCATCACATAACAACAATTTTGTTTTTTGGATTTGGGATTTGGTCCTTGTGGGATGGATTTACTGACAAAGGGTAATTTTTTTTTTAAAATTGTCTTCTCTTTCTCTTTCTTTTGCGTTGCACAAACCGCCAGGCCTTAGAATCTGTATTTATTTAGAGGTTAATTCTATTTTATCTATCAGGGAGGCTGAGGAATTGTCTGAAGTTGAAGCAAAATTGGTTTGTTTTTCCCCTGTGAAGATTTTTTATGTTTAAATGGAATCATATTTTACGTTGTTTTTGTTTTGTTTGTAGGATGCTGATTGGAAAGGCAGCTCAGGAACAAAAAAAGAGGGTGTCAAGGTGGAATACTGTTGCTAACTATGCCTAATTGCTAAAAAACTGTTTTTGCTCTTTTTTTCTTCCAGTTGAATATCCTAAATATTTCTGTTTCAGTATATACCCCTCCAAATCTCTCTCCATCAGAATATTGTAATACTGTCTCAGAAAACTAAAGAGAAGCTATTATGCTCGAATAATTATATGTTAAGCCACTAATAACTCATATTGGGCACGTTTGACCTTTGAAATATGGCTGTTTCCTTTCAAATAGCAGCTGGACTGGTGTCCTCAATAGTCAATATGTGGTGCTAGGCTTCTCTACTATTGTGAAAGAGCATATAAGCATAAACTCTAAAAATTTTGGGGTTTGATGATGGGCTTGAATCAGTCGCCAGTTTCCTAAATGTTATATTCTTTCTCCTTTTTTTTTTCCTTTTTTTTTCTATGTGGGGCAATGCTTGATTATGTGTTAATTGGACCAACGGGGTCTGTTTGGTTTCATAATTTATTTTTGAACCTTCTGTTATATGGTTCATTCTTTGTAACTTTGAAATCTCAACTTTTCCTCCTAGGCTGATGATGAATTGAGAACAGAGAGCCGGCCATTTCTCTTCCAAAATTTATTTTTGAACGTTCTTTTAATTGGGTTATTCTTTGTAATTTTGAAATCTCAACTTTTCCTTCTAGGCCGATGATGAACTGAAAAAGGAGAGCCGGTCATTTCTCGTGCAGTTCTTCTCACCTATATTCTTGAAGGTATGATAATCATAAAATATTAAATTGAGCTCTTCAAGGATAATAAATTCCATCATGCCGGTTGTGCAGGCATTTTCTATCACATTCTTCGGTGAATGGGGTGACAAGAGTCAGGTGAGAGGTTGTGATGGACTGTATGCTTTATGAGTAAAAACACAGTTCTTTTAAATCATCCTTATTTTGCACAATGTATGGCTGCCATTTCAGATAGCAACCATTGGTCTGGCCGCAGATGAGAACCCATTCGGTGTTGTTCTTGGCGGAATTATGTAAGATCTAGTTTTGGGTTCTCCACGTATTTATTGGAATAATTCTGTTTTCTTGTTGGCTTAGGGTATCTTTTATGTATATACTTATTGTGTGTTTATTTTTTTCTGCCCAGAGGACAAGCACTGTGTACTACTGCTGCTGTTGTTGGTGGAAAGAGCCTGGCATATCAGATATCTGAAAGAATAGTAATTACGTTGCTTGTACTTTTTGGCATGTTAGGATTGTGGTTTATATGGGAATGGCAATTAGACAGGGCAGGTTTTGGTATTCTGACACTCCCCTCCCATTATGAGGTGTGGTGGATGTGTGGAAAAATAAGTGCAAGGCCTGGCAGGAAAGCCCCAGTTTATTTTTATGGTTTCCTAAGTTAGGAGATATACATTTTCTTTAAATTTTCATTAGACGATATATATGCATATAGTAAATTTTCACATAATAACATTTGAGTGAAAAAGAACTACATTGAGCTGCAAAGAAGTTATATTGTCACGCATTCTATAACATCAAAGTTACGATTTTGTGATGCAGGTTGCCCTCTCAGGTGGAGTTCTTTTCATTATGTTTGGGATCCAATCTTTCCTTTCAACGGTTGAGTCATGATGCTCATAACATGCTAATGGTTAGCCCAAAATCTCTATTTTCTAACAGCACATCTTAGATGTCACCTGCTAATAACGTACTTGGGGGGGAGGAAGGCCTTTCAAGTAATATTATAAATGAAGTTCTTGGTGAAATATAACAATTAACGCTATATTTGGCATGAACTAATCAATTTTGTAATTTAATTGCAATTACATTTTATTTTGTTTTATTCGGTTGCATAAATATTATGTGGTGTGATGACTATTACGTCATGTAATCTCTCACACTTCTACTAATTTAATGCCCATTCCACATATGGAAGTACATGTGACGTGATTACTTCTTTTAAGTTCTATCACCACTATAATTCTTTATTATCATTCTTATCATCGTTGCCATTGCCACTGCCACTGCCACCAGCACCAGATTCACCGCTACTCACCAGTCGCTACCATCATTATCCACCACCTGCTGCTACCATCATTTCAACGCTACAACACAACTACTAATAAATTAGATATCATTACATTTGTATTCCATTTGTATTTGCTTACATTTGTATTCCATTACATCTTATCAAACATAGCTTAAGTGTCCTCATTATATGCTTTATTTGTCTTTTGCTGAACAAACAAATTATTGACATGGATATTGCCTATAATGCAGCAATATAGTGCTCAATTGCCATCTTGTAGCAGGAATTACGAAGTGCTTTGGACATGAAGCTCTTTAATACGATCTGTAGCTGCATTTTTCCGGGTACCAAAAATCTGGTTAGGTGAACGCTTGAGAAAATTGCTGTTAGTCAACTCCTTAAGCGTTATAATTGATTATTTGTGAAAGCAACTGCAATATCAGAAACAGACTGATTCAATGAGCTATAAATGTTTAATTGACAATATCAGGTACTTTGTTATACCAGTTGCATTCTTGTCATCTTGTTGCTTATGTGTCTACTCTGTTTGGTGTAAAATATTTCAATAAGTAATTTACTGGATCCTAAATATTCTTTCTCAATAAATACATTTGAATTGTGCCCACAACGATTCTTTAACATTTCTTACTCGAAGGTTCCTTTTTGAGTCGTTGGAATTATTTCTACTACCTCTTTGGAACTTTTTTCTACGGGAGCCACTTTCCCATTTCTTTAAATGCATGCATTCTGTAACCAGTCCTTTTCCACCAAATCTGTATTTCACAAGCACGTTAGTTCTTTAATATTCAACATCAGAAGTTTCCTTTTGTTTGCAGATTTAAAAATGAGAAAAATGATATCATGTGGATTTTGTGATTTTTTCAATTCGATAAATACAAATTTACTTTTATTTTGGTTATTCTGAATTGGCGCATTTGCACCCAAATTGTTCAAAAAGTTGTTTTGACTTACTAATTGTTCAATTCAAGATCGACAAATGATAAACAAACAAGTTTTTTTCTAAATTCATAATGGTGACAATGTAATTCGAATTTGAAAAATGAAACGTGTTCTAGTTTTGAATGTTCTCTTATCACATTGAGTTTCAGTATATTGCTCACTCCACGCAGCTCAATTACGCTCCTAAAACAACGGCCACATAAAAATAACAGCTTTAGGTAATACCTGTAAAAGTATGGGTCTCTATTATTCAAAATTACCAACATCCCCTTGTTTGCATTTGTAAGATTCATACAGACGGACACTACTAACTTATATACACTATCCAATATTCTGGAGATGTGACGAACACGAAATCACAGGATGAATTCATTAGAGTCCCATCTTCAGCATCCACCGCTTGCAGGTTCAATTGAGCTGAGAAGCCCATTGCCCCTCAGCTGCATGCAATGTTCTTCAGCATCAGCCTGAGCACAAATAATCACCACTGACAACCCGTTGTAATGTGCTTCTTGCATTATGTTAACTGCATTATCAAGAGTCATCCCAGGGATAACCTTCATCAATACTTGGACAACATATTCTCTTTTATTGTAGTTGTCATTGTGAAGGATTACGCGATAAGGCGGAGCTATTTTCCTTGATTTCCTGGTAAAATAGAAGAGCAATAACAATATTAAAACTCATTGACAACTTTTCTCTTTGAACTGATTTGTTCAACATTTTATTTTACATTGTCAACAAAGAAGACAAAATACGACACAACCTTGATATATAATAGGTGGGTATCAGCTAGTTTGGCAAATAATGTCACTTGGTGTTATTTCAACTTTCAACCTTTTTTCATACTTAGTTGGCTTTTAAAACAGGGATGTAGATTCAGCTCTCACTTCAGGTCACCAGATAAAAACAACTGCTATCTCCTAATGTACATGCTCATAGAGTGCCTAGTTCCCTAAAAGAAGATTCACAAATATAACGATCAATGCATATATGACAGGAATTACAGAACCATCCCAAAAGGGAAGCACTCAAAAAAATACATTAACAATTGAAGAAAGCACATAAATATTAAGAAAGTGGAGTCACAAAAAGGTTGTATCCATACCTCAAATCAAATTCGGATTCACGGCCAGGGGTGGTTTTCTCTATGATTGGCTTCTCTAACAACCCACCCCCTTTACCAGCTCCTGTTGCTGATAAAGCCATGAGAATCCCACGGTTGATCCATGAACCTCTAAAATGTTTATCTCCTGTGGAAAAAGTCAACAAATTATAGACCTCAACATAAAAAGAACATGTTAACAGGAATCTGCAGTGAACTCACAAACCACCCAACTGAGACTTTACAAATACATGAATTAGTTACTAAAAGGCACTCAAAGGTACGGATAAAAGGAATCATAATATATAATGTAAAAACCATGAAAAAGGAATAAAAAATTTATTCAGCAGAAAACAATGGAAAATAATTTTTTTTTAAAAAGAAACAGATTCCATGCCTGAAAATTTCTGCACAGGGCAATTTGAACAATATATATCAGAACTAAGACAGGAAAGCATATTTGTTTAACAATGACTTGCCTTCAGCCTAAAATGTATAAAAGTATTCTCCTAAATACCTCAATCCAAGCAAATATCCACTAGAGGAGTGGGGCAACTGCACCAGTTGTCTTTTATTTTCCTTAGCAAACTCAAAGTAACTTTCTTTACCACAAACTATCCAAATTTACAAGAAAACTACCAACAATTTCATAAGTGAAAGGTAAAGAAAGGGAATCGAAATGTCAAACAACTAATTGGTGAGAAACAAATAGAGTTGAACACAATCATACAAGGAAAAAAAAAGAAAAGAAAAAGGAAGACAGCAATTTCAGCAATCGCAGCTTCAAACTCGCAAATATCAAACGAAATCAAAGTGAAATGACAGCTATGCGAAGAAAAGCAAAGAAAAAGACAGTGAAGAGAAACAAATTACAGAAACTAACATATTTAGGCAAATTATTCAAGTAAAAGAGAGAAATAATAAATAAAAGATTTAAATTGGAGCCAAAAAAGAGTAATTAGAATAGTAATTAAAGAGAAAAGAGTACCTGATTTAGGGTTAAAGACTTGATTAGGTGAGAGAGCTAATCTCCCACAAATCGCAGTCTCCATCTCTCTCTCTGTGTCTCCAAAATCAGAAATGGCTACTATTTTAATTCAATTAACGGCATATGGCAATGAGAAAAAACGGGTGGCTGAGTCTTGAGTGGTGGTGCAGGAGAGACGTAGAACTGGTAGGCGACGTCGTATTCAACCTTTGGACATAAAAAATATCTTAAACGGCGCGCTTTACTAGGGGTTAATTTCTAAATAATATAAAAAGTTAATGCATTTACAAAAATAATGAGAATGTCAAGTTAATTACAAAATATATATTGTTGAAGAATTTCCTAAAAAAAAAAAA